>JAEUWK010001841.1:0-26111 GCA_018524425.1 Podaxis sp. AQ795752 | reverse complement strand
GCAATCCAGTAACACTAAAGGCACTCTTAGAGTCTGCCATAGTGATTTAGAACCGAAATCTTTATTCCTTGTACAACGAATAACCAGTCCACAGAGACAAAGGTGGTGGTTACTGAGAAAGGAAGGACTGCAGAATGTGTTGGTTCATTTGGGTGGCTTGCCCTGAACCCTTGGCTGAGTTAATGATTTGAGGGATGGTGGTTTGTACTGCTTCAGAAAATAGCTGGACTGCTTCTTGTATGTTGGTATATACCCAATAGAGGTGAACAATGTCTCAGGCTAGCTGTAAATGTTCTTCATATTTCTTGGTCAGGTTTTATCTGCAAGCTGCTGCTCAATATCAGCAATAAAGCTAGGGATGAAGGATTGGGTGGATTGATCAGCATCCATGCTTGTGCTTTGAGTCTGGTAGTATGTTGCTTAAAGCTGTCAATTACCTCCCTCTTTATAAGTTTTGTTCCAGGAAACCTTTGGAGATAATCCTGTAATGCTTCTTGAGCATTACCAAGCACTGACTCAGCTATCCATGTATCATGCTCATTGCTATACCCTTTCCAATGCACAAGGTACTGCATTCCTTGGCCTTTCCTACAATGTCCTTGGATCTCTTCCACCTTATATTCCTCCTTTCCATTTATTAGTTTGGATAGTGGTGGTGGCTCAGCCCACTGATTCATAAACTTCAGCAATCAGTATGATGTTAGTAATGCTCCATTGAACACATCATGGATGACCCATCCTTCTGGTAACTCCAGTTAGTATGCTTCCATTCCTACTTTCTTGAGTATCTTGAATGGTCTATAGTATTTGTGGTCCAGCTTGGTTGGCCAATTGGTTGCTATGTTTATCCACTCAAGCCATACCCAGGTTCCCTCCTTATAATCCCTGCTTGGCATTCTCCTTTTGTTATACTGCTTTGTCATATTGTGTCTCTTGCTTTCCAACAGTCCTCTGGTCTGAGACCAGCAGGCTGTGAGCCTCTTGAGAAGCTCTGTGATTGATGGTGTTACTGAGTCAGCCATAATATCTCCTTTCCATGGATGTCTTCCATAATTCAGGAAGAATGGCATTTCCCCTGTGCTACTGTGAACCTTGTCATTGTATTGGAATTATGCTGTAGATAACCAGTCCACCCAGTCATCTTGTGTATGGTCAACATATGCCTGCAGGAAGGTTTTGATCTCCTGGTTGATGTGCTCCATTTGACCATTAGTTTGGGGATGATAGGCTGTTGATAGGCCCTGCTCTGTTCCTGTCACCTTACACAGGTTCTTCATGAAAGCTGATGCATACTGTGATCCCCTGTCACTGATGATCTTCCAAGGGATTCTGTGGAGTTTGCAGATGTGATCCCATGAAGTCAAGGTTGACATTTGTTGCAAGCAGTTGGATCATCTTTGTGAATCTGTCAACTATGACCAGGATTGCATCTGCCCCATTTGATTCTGGTAGTGGTCTGATCATGTCAATAGTGATTTTGTGCCATAGCTCCTTGGGTGCTTTGAGGTGGTGTAGTGGAGCTGGCTTCTTCTGTCAGATTGCTTTGTTCCTCTGACAGCTGTCACATCCCTGCACATAGGCTTTGACATTGGTCTTCATGGCTGGCCAATAGTAGTTTTGCTTGATGAGCTCCATCATCCTGTGTATCCCTGGGTGTCCAATGTCAGGTGGGTAGAGATATCTTTTCATGATCTTGCTCCATATGCTCTTGTGGTTTGGTACATAGATTTTGCCATCCTGATATGTAATCCTGTTTTGTTCCTATGTTTGTTCTGGTTTCTCCTTTAGCCATTTGTTTACTATGGTCTCCTTCCTTCCTTCTTTGATGTCTTGTAGTAGCCCTTCATCTCCTTTGACTTTGAATAGCTCCTGTCCTATGACAACTTCTTCAGCAATTGTGTCCTCCTGATATAGCTGTCATTGGAATAATGCTTCTTTGAGTACCATGACCTCTTTGTCTTCTTCCATTTCTCTGAAATGTATGATTTGGGATAGGATATCTGCCTTGGTATTCATTTTTCCTGGTATATGTTTCAGCATGAAGTCATATTCTTGCAACCTCAGGTGCCACCACATTTATCTAGCATTAATTCACTGGGGTGACCAGAAGTATTTAAGATTCTTGTGATCAGTCCATATCTCAAAGGGTTCCCTTGCTTCTAGTAGGTACTGTCTCTGTTCCTTTAATGCCTTAATGATTGCTAGGAGTTTCCTGTCATATATCTTGTAATTGCATTCTGCTGGGGATAGGGTTCTGGAAAGAAATGCAATGGGATGCCATTTTCCACTTTGTTCTTGTGAGAGGACTCCTCCTATCACATACATTGATGCATCAACCTCTACTTGGAACTTTCCATTATCCTGTGGTAGTAACAGTACTGGTTCTTCCATTATCTGTCATTTCAGTTCTTCAAATGCCTTTTGCTGAGTTTCTCCCCATTCCCATGGTTGTCCTCCCTTCAATTTATGCAGAGGTGCTATGACATCACTGAATCCTTTGATAAACCATTGATAGAAGTTTGTAAATCCCAGAAAGCTTTCAATGTCTTTGACTGTGGTTGGAGTAGGCCAATTCCAGACTGCTGCAATCTTTTCTTCTTCCATCTTTACCTTCCCATCTCCTACAACCATTCCCAATATTGGTATCTCCATGACATTGAATATGCACTTGGATCACTTGAAGTATAGCTTGTACTTGTTTGTGATTCTGAGAAAACATATCATTCAGTCTTCAAGTTCCCTGCAGTGTTTGTCCTGGGATAACAAAGTCATCCATGTAGTTGACCAATACTCCTTCCTGCAACAGTCCCTTAAAGATGGTGTTCATCATCCTTTGGAACATGCCTGGGGAGTTACACGGGCCGAAGAATATGACAGTGGGTTTGAATAGTCCTTCATTCATCAAGAATGCTGCCTTCCATTCATCTCCCTCCTTTATGCATATGTTGTTATAGCCCCAGATGATATCCAGCTTGTTGAAGTACTTGGCATCTTTTAGTTTGTCAATAATTTCTCTGATCAAGGGTAGTGGCATCTTGTCCTTGACTGTAACACTGTTGAGCCTTTGATAATCCTATACCAGTCACTTGGACCTGTCTTTCTTGGGAATGAAGAAGCATGGTGATGCATAGGGAGATTTTGATGGTTGGATTCATCTTGATGAGAGGTTTTCTTTGATAAACTTATGGAGTTCTTCTTGTTCTTTGATTGTCATTGGGTAGACCTTGGCTGGCAGCTCCTGTGGGCTTTCTTCTGTAAGGTTGATCTTGTGGTCCCACTCTGTGTGCTCTGGCAGTTTATCAAAGTTCTGTTTGTTGAACAGATATGTGTACTCCCTGATGTACTCCAGCAGATCCACTTCTTTGGTGTTGTTTGGTATTTTATCCTCTGATGCCTGTGTTCCATTCCTTCTTAGTCTTGGTATCTCAATGTCTTTATGCCTGATTTTGCATTCCAGTGGACACCTTGTGAATTTAATCCATCCATTATTCCAGTCAACCTCTGGGTTATGCTGAGCAAGCCAATTGTGGCCTAGGAATATATCTGCCAAATTGATGTGCAATACAACTGCTTCTAGTCATTCCTTATGTCCATTGATGCCCATTTCCAGTTCTGTGTATTCTGTGATATACTGTCCTTTGTTGCAAGTTCTATCTGCATTGTATACAGTAGCAACATAGGTGTTACTTATCAAGGTACCATGATCCCAATATTTGGAGGACCAGACCATGCTCCATTCTTCATTGCCTGGAAAAAGGCTACCCATCAGTTCTTTATCAGCCCTAACAAGAAGGATGTCACTTGTCATATCATGCATTGACTACAAGAGCCACCAACATTTGAGAAGGCACAATATTTCCTCAGATGAGGGGAAGAAGGGGAAGACTGACACCTTGGTCTTGACTTGGTCAGCCAATAGCATGAAGCCATTGGCTGAGAAGAAGGGTACATCCACAATCTTGATGAATGATTGGGATACAGGAAGGGTAATGGATACACTTTTGAGCACAGAAGGGAGTGAGGCAGAGATAGTTTAGAGATCTGCCTGGGAGGGGACCCCACCTGGAGAGAAAGCAATGACACTGGAGTGGAAGTGGGCTAAGTCAATGACAAGTGCTGACTTGGCTTAGGTGAGTGCTTGATTAAAGCATGGGATGAGTAATTGAAAAGGTGCAGGCACTAGCTAAGTCACTGACCCTGGCATCAGGAAGAATTGCAGCTGGGTTGCACCCCAAGTGGCAAAGTATGGCTTGTGCTATGTAGAGGGAGAAGAGGCCAGTTGGTTAGTCTTGATATCACACAAGGAAGGTCTAGGCCTGCCACACAGAGGAGCAGGGACATGTGAGGGAGGTTTGGGCCTGTCACACAGAGGAGCAGGGACATGTGAGGGAGGTCTGGGCCTGTCACATGGACTGGGAGTCTGGGCTAGAGGTTGGGGTGGCTGGGGCCCAGGTTGAGGGTTGGGGGATAGGTGCTGGTTAGACATCTGCTATCACTGAGTCAGCCATTGCATGGAATGACACATGTTGGGGGAGGCTGCTATGCCTGGAATAACAAGGCAGTAATACTGCCCAGGGGTGGGGGAGTGCACCATATAGAAAGGGTGTGGTTAGGAATCAGGCCTCTGGGCTCCATTGCACCAACAATTTCACAGAGAGCAGCAAAAACTTGAGGCTTGGGAGGGAGTAGGTTATCCTTCTTAGCCTCAACAAATCTTTTTGCCAAATCAATGAAGAGAGACAAAATAGAGAGATCATCATCATCATCCATGACCTTGGAGGGGTTGGGAGTAGACAGTATATCAGAGGGAGCTGCTTTAGGAGTGAGCTGCTTGGAGTGAGAGAGAGATCTGGCTGGAGAGTCAAGTTCCATGCCAGAAGGGGGGGGGGTGAGCTTTGGAGATGTCCCAAAGGTACTTCCATCCTATCAGCTGTCCAGATTTCTCAAGCTCCTGGCTCCTCCATTGCAGGTATCAGTTCATATGTTTCTTGTATGCTCCTTTGAGTATCTACCCTTGTGCTTGCTTGATTATTGCTCTCCAGACTTTATCCTGACAGCTAGTATATAAGTAGGTTCACTACTGCTTGTAGTAGTCAGTCAGAATATCAATGTAGTGTTGTAACAAGCGGCAGGGATCTAGAGTGAGAGCAAACACTCAGAATCGTAGAACGAGACTGAAAATATATTAGGAAGTACCTAGAGTGAGAGCAAACACTGTAGGTAATGTAAGTAAGGGTATAATCCTATAATATATAGAATAGCTTACCTCAGAATCGTAGAATGAGACTGAGGTGTACAAAAGTACAGGAAAACTCGAAAAGAGTGTGATTACATAATATTGCTGATGTAATGAATGGAACTGGAAACATAGTCCAAAAGGAGTGACAAAGTAAAGTCCTTACGACGGGGTATATTCACAACATGTAGATCTTCTCCTCCCTCTTGCCTGTCCATTACAAGTCTGCCCCTCAGTCTGGGCTTATTCTTTCCCAACCATTCTCTGCCTGCTCATCAGCTCAAGTCTGTAGTAGGTCAAGTGAGGCCACCATGGTATCAGAGGGGTGCAACACACAACTTGAAGCTAAGGTCTCAATCCCATGTCTGCACATGTCTGCCCATGGTTGCCTGTAGTCCACCCCCTGTCCAGAGTCAGCTCTTAACATGATGGTGGATTATGATTGCACAATGTATCCAATATTTCCTGATAGGAAATCCTACATTTCAGTGACAGAACCTCATAATCCATTTCTAGCCCTGGGCCTTTTATAATGCAGGGACCTAGGATACTATGCAGAATGCTGGCAGGTAAAATTCAAGGTGATGCAAGACACAGATATTCATCAGATGTGAAGGCAAATCTGAGGTACAGGTCAACAAAAAGTACATGCATTATCACAAGTCATCTACTAAAATAAACAAAAGCATTACGGGACCTGACTAGGTAGGTCGAACTACTCATTCCGTCTTCGCTTGGCTTCGCGAACATCGATACTCGGTGTTCCCTTTCGACTATCATTCCGGCCATCTTGTCGCCCAGGGGCTTTCCCCAAAATCTTAGCATGTGTACGTTGGAGTGCCCTTTTTGTCTCGCCATCTGGGAACAGCCTGAGGTCGAAGTAAGAGGGCGCATATTCAAGTAGCCTGAATTCAAATGTTCAGAATACTGAGACAGAATCAACAACAAAGACTTACCAGTCAGCTCTCACTTCCGTCACAGTACGAATGTACGGCCGAGCAGTCAATACAAACTCGTTGAAGATAACCCACTCAGGTTGGGTCTTCAATCCACAAGAAGGGTGTAACCCAACAACCTTAAGATCGCAAGTGAGAAAATAATGCTAGAAGGAACTAAGGAAACGCCATACCTGATTATCTTTGACAGTCAAGTAACTCCCCTTCTCTCCCTCCTTATGTGCAACCTGCGAAAAGAACCCACACACAAGTGCTTTCCGGATATTGGTAAAGAGCTTAGTCTCATCAGCCAGCGAGATAAGTTCAATATCCAGGCGTTCCATGATACGTTGCAACTGTCCACGGACATTCTCGGCCTGAGCAAGCGCACGTCCAGACAGGTAGTTCGTCCAAGCCCAGTTTTTATCATACTTGTCTGCCAAACAAACCCTCAGGTTTGAACCACGTCAAGCAAGGGGTTAGCACTCACTTTGGACATATTGATTGTATACATTGAGAAGCGTCAGATGGTCGCTTTCGGGAACGGTGAACAGCTCCTTCGCAGCGTCGGCCTCACGTCTTTGGTTGTTTGGTCTTAGCCAAACATTGGGGACGGAGAGCATGGCAGTGATTGTCAAGATCTCGTTGCTACACTTGAACTCTGGGCTTGCGATCAAGAGCTTCGCGAGCTAGACTAGAGTCAGCCTGAAATGCATCAAGAAATCAAGGGGCAGGACATACCTGGGGGTCGAGTGGAAACTCTGCCATAATCTTTCCAAGCGCCGTTAAGTTTCCATCATCGTCCATAGCGGCCAAGAAGTTCAGCAGCTCCAGAGCACGCATGAGCGTCTCTGGAGCGGGAGCATCAACGTAGTCGAAGTGAACGAGGTCCTATGGTTGGGCAGTGAAGATCTGTGGATGACAACCCGAAAACGGATAACTCACCTTGATCCCCAAGTTGACGAGCTCGAGGACGGTGTTCGCCAAATTACTACGAAGGATCTCCGGATACGTCTGTTCCTCCAACTCCTTGATGAAATCCTTCTCTGTATATAGGCGGAAACATTTGCCCGGTCTCGTACGGCCAGCGCGACCAGCACGTTGTTGTGCTGAGGCCTTAGAAATGGGGCTAACCAGCAAACTCTCAACACGTATACGCGGGTTGTACACCTTTTGCTTCGAGAACCCAGGATCAACGACATACACAATACCGTCGATAGTAAGCGATGTTTCAGCAATATTGGTCGACACAACGACCTTGCGACCAGGGGGACCATTGGGTCTGGTTGGTTTCGGCGCGGGGTCGAATATGCGTTGCTGCTGTTGTGGGGGAAGAGAGGAGTAGAGCGGAATGCAAACGAGAGGTCCAACAGCATCCGGATCCTGGTTAATGAGATCATCCGCTTCAAGCTTTATTTTGCGACATGCATCCTCAATCTCCTCCTCTCCAGTCAAGAACAACAATATATCTCCAGGCTCCTCTGCTCGATGGATCATCAACACCGTGCGAATGGCAGCCTCAACATAATCCGGCTCTGGTTCTTGAGTATAGAAAACTTCAACCGGGTGTGTTCGCCCGGGAACCTTGAATAAGGGAGCTTTGACGTCGGAACGAAGACTGAAGTATTTTTGGAATTTGACTGCATCTAGGGTTGCAGACATAACGATGATTTTGAGGTCTGATCGACGTTTGGCAACCTCTTTGAGGAGACCCATAAGGATATCGGTGGCGAGGGTACGTTCATGGGCTTCATCGAGAATGATGGTGGAATAGCGCTCTAGATTATTATCGTGCATTGCCTCACGTAGAAGCATACCATCGGTCATGTACTTGAGGAATGTCGTGCCAGGTTCTGTCATGTCCTCGAAACGGATCGAATAACCGACATGGCGCCCAAGTTGAACTGTAAAAATAGTCGATGCATGGACGCGCGGCTGGATTCAATGCGTGACTCACCATCCATCTCGTCGGCTACGCGCTTGGCGACAGACATGGCTGCGACTCGCCGCGGCTGAGTACACGCAACCATCTTGCCCTTTGTGTGCGGCAGGTCAGAATATGCAACAAACTGGGGTATCCTGAATGGGCGCTTAACAATGATAGCACCAAAAAGCCAGTGGCGGATGCACGTACTGTGTTGTTTTTCCAGAGCCTGTCTCCCCAACCATGACGATCACCTGATTTTTATTGAACTGAGTTGCAGCAAATTAGCATTCATTTGCGTCTGGTAGCTGGAAAGGACATTGAAGCGGTTTGTCCACGACGAGGAGGGTGGATGATGCCTAGAAGAGCAGAACTCAAACCCCCCTCCTTGCGTCGAGAATCACCGTCGGACGTACCATGTCGAGGAACTCGTCCATCTGTGCAAACACAGGGAGCTTTTTGCGCGTCTCGAGAATCTTCTTGTATTGGGGGGTATGGGGGACTTTGGTGAACGGATTGAGATCATGGGCCTGGAGAGATGAGTCAGAAAACGATGAATTTCCCTCGAAGATAAATTGACATACAAGCGCCTTTCTGACTTGATCACCCTTGACATTGTGAGGGAGGAAGCCGCAGAGAGGTTCAGTCGCAGCAGGATCAGTCTTGGACATGGTGGGTTTTCGCTCACAACTCGAAAGCAGCTCAGAATTTTGGAAAATATACACGTGACTGAAATTGATTGATCCCGTGATATGTAATCAATCTTAATTTCGTCTTTCTCCTCCGCTCTCGATGGCTCGAGCAGATTCTAAGGCTGCGACCGCAAAAAAATCAGATAAAAGGAATGAAAATAAGAAAAAGAAAAACGAGAATGAACAAGATGATGCACTCTTCGTTTCTCCGTCTTCCCTCTGGCATGCAATTCTACCACCTCTTCCTGCTCCTTCGGCACCCCTCCCAACACCCACCGCCCTACAGGTAAATTCACTGACGGAAAGGGGCGCCCATTTACTTGAAAGTGACACCCAACGCTTTCTCTCTGTATCCTCCTCCTCTTCCGAGGCTAGCTTCTTCACAAAAGTCATACATTCTGGCACCCTTTCCGACAGACTCAGTGCGTTGACGTTGCTGGTCCAAAGCAGCCCTATACACAACACAAAAGCCCTCGATATCCTAAAGGCTATGGCTGGGAAGGGTGGAGGAGGTCGAGACGAGAGTCTAAAAGCTCTGCGGTGCATCGCAGACTGGTGGGTTGGCGGCGGTGCACCGAACAGAAAACTCAAGTGAGCATTCGCAGCTATGTTTGATGGGTTAACCTGAAGCCTAACAGATACTTCCGCGATCAACCCTTGTTGCATCCTCAAGTCTCCGACCAATATTTACTTGTGTGGTATTTTGAGGACTGGTTGAAAAAGTATTTTTTCTCCATTCTGCAAATTTTGGAGGTAAGCTATCTTCTTCGTCCAGTTCCACCAATGCTTATTTTGACAGGCGTTATCTCACGACCCACTACCATATGTCCGGACGCAAGCCATCTCCCTTATATTCACCCTCCTCAAGGACAAGCCAGAGCAAGAACAAAATCTCCTCCGACTCCTTGTTAACAAACTTGTACGCTTCTCGCTTTCCATTCTCTTTCTAACCATTCATTTCTTCCATTTTATCATAGGGTGATACCTCGAAATCATTGTGCTCGCGAGCGTCCCACCACCTGCTTCAACTCCTCCAAGCCCACCCCTCCATGAAATCCATCGTCGTTCGTGAAATCATATCATTAGTCCTCAAACCCTCTTCCCCCTCCTCTTCCACAGTCGCAACGTCTACGTCGTCCACCAACAAGCACCTCCGCTTCACCTCTCCAGAACTAGGAGCAAAATCCAACTCCCAATCCAAACCACCGGACAAGAAACCCCGCAACGTGCATGCACAGTATTATTCTACCATCACATTCAACCAAATTGTCCTCACATCCTCGCAAACCGATCGCCAAGTAGCTGTGCAATTGATCGATATTTACTTCGAACTCTTTAAAGACGTCCTTGGTGCTGAGCCCGAAAAAGCGGTCGAGCCAGAAGAGGGCAACGAGAAAGTGCTGGAAAAGGACGGAGGAGTGCGGAAAGACAAACTTGGTCGTGTTTTGGTCAAGGATAAAAAGGGCAAAGGAAAGCTAGGCAAAGAAGTCCACGGCGCAGCAGGGTTTGTTGAGGTGGAGGACTCAAACTCAAAGCTGATCTCCGCGTTATTAACGGGTGTGAATCGTGCTCTACCATTTGCCAAAGTCGAGACCGGTGACACGAAGTGCGTCTCATTAATTTCTCCTTCGCGATCGTGAAACTGACGAAATGACAGAGTCAATGCACATCTCGATACACTCTTCCTCATAACTCACAAGTCCACATTCAACATCTCAATTCAGGCTCTCGTCCTCATCCAACAAATCTCCTTCACACTCTCCAAAGCTTCCCCTACCTCCGCAAAATCCATCGTCGACCGGTACTTTCGCACTCTCTACGAATCTTTGCATGACCCCCGATTGGGCACGTCCTCCAAGCAAGCCATGTATCTCAATTTGCTGTACAAGTCCATAAAAAATGACCCGGAACAGTCTTCTGAGCGCAAAAAGGCACTGATCAAGCGCTTTGTGCAGGTTCTTGCTAGCGGAGGAAGTGGCATGACTGAATTCGTTGCCGGTGGACTGTATCTCTTGGGCGAAGTACGCTCCTTAGTATTTTCAGGCTCCTTTATTCTAACGCATCCTCGCCTTTAGCTCTTTGGTACCATTCCGGGCCTTCGCTCCTTGATCTTTGACGCTGAGAAAGGCGAAAAATATGACCCCAGAAAACGTGACCCCCTGTACGCCCACGCTGGCAACTCGCCCATCTGGGAGCTGGTATACAAATCCCACTCGTTCTACCACATCGTCACTAACACTGCAGCTTAGACGACCCTTCTACACCACTACCACCCCACCATCTCTTTGCTCACTCGTCAGCTCTTCATGGCACAGCCATTAACAGCCACCGCCGACCTTTCACAAAACACACTCTCCCACTTTTTGGACCGCTTCGTATACAAGAACCCCAAAAAGAAGCCCTCTGGTGTTGAAGGCAAAGGTAGGTCGCTCGTGTTTCCCTATGGGGCACACCTTGAGATGAACAAACTCTAGGCGCAAGCGCAATGCAACCAGCCGGGAGTGTCACCGAAGGAGTTAAACTGCGCAAGGGGGAGGTACCCGACGTACAGGTCAACCACCCTACTTTCTGGAAGAAGAAAGAGAATCAGATTCCTGTTGACCAGTTGTTCTTCTACAATTACTTCAAGCGTAAAGATGAGATGGAACGCAAGATCAAGAAGAAGAAGAGTAAAGGAGATGAGGACGAGGAAGAGGACGAGGATGAAGGTGAAGAGGGAGAAGAAGACGAGGAGAAAGAGGCTGGCGAGAGCGAAGATGAAAACGAGAAGGATGAAGATGATGAAGAAGAAGACAGTGAACTCGAAGAGGCAGAGATTTGGAGGGTACGCATCAGCCGTCACCTCATTTCACCGACGTTAATGACACACAATAGGCTATGAAAGCCACGATGCCCAAGGACGGTGACGACGAGGATCTACTCGACGGCAGTGACATTGACGAAGATGGCGATATCCCATCTGATTTCTCTGCAGCAATGACCAGCGACGAAGACGAAGACCTTGTTTTCGATGAGCACGATATCACTGACGGTGGGAGTGAACAAGGGTCTGCAGATTTCTCAGCAGCCGAAGTCCAAGAGGAGGAAGAAGTCAATAGCGACGAAGGCCTGTCCTTGGTTGAGGGCTCCGACAACGAGGACCTCATCCCCTTAGACGAAATTCCAGACGGCCTCATTGCTTATAATGGTCCGGATGACGAAGCAGGGGTAGAGGACGAGGAAGAATGGCAGGGGATCAGCTCGGAAAAACCACGGAAGCGCAAACGCAGCACAGAGGAAAAGGGTGACAAACGCAAGAAGTCGCGCTCGTTACCCACATTCGCAAGCTACGAGGATTACGCCAAGATGATCGAGGATGGACCACAGGATGATATATGATTCTATATAGTCAAGTAGGGCCAGGAATGTGCCTAGTTGGGCAGAGAGAGATGTAGAGTTGAACGACCACGTGACCGGTAGAATGATTCTTCGCGGCACCCCATATACACTTGGAAAGACTTAGATCACTGCCCACCTCTTGTAACCCATGTCCGCAACAAGAAGACCAGACGTTAAGAAGAAACTTGTCGTCGTCGGTGATGGTATCTACGTCTTATCTTTCCTTAGTCCCTTCCCCGGCACTGATATGAAAAACCCCTCGGTATCTTCACAGGTGGTTGCGGAAAGACTTGTCTTCTTATCGTCTACGCGGAAAACAGATTCCCTGAAGTTCGTCCACACATCCTAACAATCTCTGTAACGACTAAATCACAGTCGTGTAGGCATATATACCCACAGTTTTCGAAAACTACGTCACCCAAGTCCACTTCGAAGGCAAACAAATAGAACTCGCACTCTGGGACACCGCAGGACAAGAAGAATACGACCGTCTGCGCCCATTAAGTTACCCAGAAAGCGACGTCATCCTCGTCGTCTTCTCCGTCGACTTCCCGACCAGTCTAGCCAACGTCCTCGACAAGGTCCGCCTCCACGCTTCTCCTTTCTCCCGACCAATAGCACCCGCTCACACTATCCACACATACCCCTCATCCTCTTACTCCAGTGGTATCCTGAAGTCTCCCACTTCTGCGAGTCCGTACCTCTAATCCTTGTCGCTACCAAGATCGACCTTCGGACCGATGAACAAACTCGTCGGATGCTCAACGCACAAGGTCAATCACCCGTCACTTCCGAACAAGGACAAGCCGTTGCCAAAGAGATCGGCGCAAAATATATCGAATGCTCCGCAAAAACCGGTGTCGGCGTCAAAGACGTCTTTGCGCTAGCCCTCAAGGAGAGCATGAAAGGCCGATGGGGGAGGGTGGTGAAGGAGAGGAAGTGCAGTATACTCTGAGGCCACGAGGGGAGATGGGAACGGACCTGGTGCCTCGAGGTTACTGACAATACGATACGTCTACGTCTTTTCACTCCGCTCTGCTTGGCTATCTGTCTCATGCTCACTATTCTTACTTGCAATGTATACCAATCCGCAGATAATGCACTAGGAAGTAGCACTTCCATTGAACCGATCTATGACGATACGTGAAACTTTTCCATCACTGTAAACACTTCGTCCTTCTCGAAGTAATCCCGTTCATCTCCGCCGCCTGGAGTATCCTGATAGCAGGATGCCGCGTGCTTCCACCTGCTTCCGCATTACACGATTGTAAACGTATCGGATGCGCAAGGACCTACCAGACAAGCTCCTTGACCTATGAGATTTTGTCAATACTGCACTCCAGATTCTGAAGAGTATGCACACACCTTGTTCTCGACATCCTTGATACCCTCCACAGGTACCCATTTCCGGCACTTTTGACATCTACCATGGAGAATCTCCGACCGTTCTCTTCTTGCCGCGTGTGGGCGAGGGACGACTCGAAACGCAGAGGGAGGCGCAAAAGGATACCCCGTAGCGGCTGAGATCCCTGTTCGCGATAAGAAGGGAATACATAAACAATGATTGATCATTCTCACCATGAGCATATTGCATATGATAGCTGAAGGGGATTAGTCATAGCGACGGGTTGAGATTATTGAACTCTGATACAAACGGTGAGTAATCAATTAATGGGACCTGACGAAATTTATTTACCACTTGAAAGCGCTATATTTCATCGCCAACCAGTTCTTTCTATTTTCTCCTCCACGCTCACAGGGTTCGATGCAAATTGGACAAAGACCAAGTTTTCCTGTGCCTTTGCCCTTGACGAAGCGGGGAGTGTATAGATCGAAAACGCCTCTGGGAGGATTATAGATGCCACCTGGATCACGGAGACCAAACAATGACAATGGGGAACTAGTAGGGAATGAGTAGGGAAAGAAGTCAACTGTCGATGGCAACAATACTCTCACCTGGACCCTGCAGGTTGGAAGTACGAACTGATAGGGTAACGTCGGTAGAAAAGAGGAAATTTCATACACATTTCAATAGACGGCGAAAAGGAACGAGTGGAGTAAATTGGAACAGGGACAAAAGTTGCCGGACCAGGAGGGGAAGAGAGAGGGACAGATGCCGAGGCAGAGTTTCGGCTAGGCGTGGTACTCAACGAGAGCCGCACCTTTTTAGGAGAGATACCATGCGCTGGGGATGCTGAAAAGTCGAATCTACGTTTTTGAGTGAGGGAACGAGTGATTCGACGATTCACAATGTCCAGAGAGTCAGTAGGCCCACAGGAAGTCGATGGTGTCAATGGTGTCAGCGGGGAAAGAGGTGACGCAGGTTGGTATTGTTTAGGAGTTGAAGGTGTGTTCCTTATTTGAACAGAGACCATGGGACCGTAAGCACGCTGTTCAGAAATATGCTGTTGAGTAGATTCCCCAAGAATATCAAAAGGCTTCTCAGCGACATAGTTGGGCTCCTTATGGGTGCGAAGAGTCCCCTGAGTCTTGGCGGGTGGTTGCGACAGGGAGAGTGACAGAAGCTTGCAAGGAGACTGAAGTAGCAGAGTGTTACTACGCAGTGGAGACAGAGCGACGGGGGAACCAGGAGCCAGAGACTGGAGCCTTCGTAAAAATGGATTGTCTTTCTCGCTATTTTCACAGATAACGTCCTCTTCATCCTCGCCGTCGGCATCAGCATCCGTGAAATTGCCCAAGTTTTCATCTTGGTCGTATTCCTCTTCTTCCTGATCGCCAATGCTTGAGTACGTCACATGATCCGAAGTGAGAACCACCCTCAAGGAAAAATCCGAAGCAGGAGACACAGAAACCTTTCTCGGGGACGAGACAGCGACTTCTTGAGATAGAGAAGCCCGAACAACCGGAGAGATTTCCTGAAGCGGCTGAAGCCATGCGGGAGAAATGGGCACTCCGAACTGGTTCTCGAAGGGAGTACTTTGTAAGACGTTCCCCGTGTCAGAGTAAAGCATAACAGGTGTATGCGAAATATCCTGAGCAACAAGTGCAGAAGAGCGTGGCGAAGGCGTATCCAGGAGAGTCTGAGTCGAGTCCGAGGATGACCGTATTCCGCTGTGCTGTTGTCTCGTAGGTACTGGAGAGACGGACAGATAGTTCCAAGGAGTAAGAACGCGAGCCAAATCTCCTGGAAGAGCGTCCTGGAGAGTGGTGCCGTCGTGGTAGTATATGGACATTGGATGTAGATAAGAAAATTACACCTGCAATTCTGTCATAAATAAACTCACCCCTGTGTTTGTCCGTGTTTGCCATCGCGAACAGCAGTGTGTCATCATTTGAGCCGAAGTGCTGTCTAATTTCCAACTGCCATGTCGACTTTCTTCTTGCTCTTTCTATGCTTTTGCCTCGCCGTAACGGCCAATGCCTCCGCTCTTACAACACCAATAGCTGCAAATGAAAAGCTTTGCTTTTACGCAGACGTGGACAAGGCTGGGGAAAAGATTGGCGCAAGTACCCATGCCCCCTCTCGAGAGACCCTTACTTACTGATCCACTCTCTAGTTTTATTTTGCTGTACGCATTATCACGCATGCTTCACTGGTTTGTTAGTTCAACGCTACTGCTCAGGTTCAATCTGGTGGTTCGTTTGACATAGACTACGAAGTCAAAGATCCCAATGACAAGGTCATACTTGATGGCCGGCGAGAGCGTCAGGGTGACTTCGTCCTTACTGCCAATACCGTTGGCGAATATGCCTTCTGCTTTGAGAATGACATGTCGACACTTACCGAAAAGCTCGTTGACTTTGATATCATGGTCGAAAGTGAACCACGGCGCGAGGCTCCCGCGAAACCAGGTCAAATTTCGGAACATACCAGTGCATTGGAAGAGAGTATATTCAAGCTGAACGGAATGTTACTCAACATCAAAAGATTGCAGAAGCAGTTAGTCGTTCATTTTCGATTACTCCGCATCTGATACACCCATCACTCTGTCTAGTTTCCACACATCAGAGAACCGCGGTTTCTCGATTGTCAAGTCGACGCAAGAGTACGTCCCTTCGGCCCCATTAGTTCATCTGCCCATCACTCTTACTCTCCAAACCCTTTTAGCCGATTGTTCTGGTACGCTACCTTCGAGAGTCTGGCAGTCGTGGGCATGGCAGTGTGTGTATCGTCTTTTGTCCTCGTTTGATCCAACCGCTGAAGGCAATGCAACGCAGTTTCCAGGTCTATATCCTACAAACATTCTTTACGAAAACGGGTCGCCGGTACAAGGTGTAATTTCTCCTATCTCTTTGATTCGTCTTCCATGGCTTCCTGTATTTATGTTCAAGCGGTTAATCACGGCAGGCATTCTCCCTTACTCCAATTATCAAATGTGTGATGTCAGTTTTACAGGTCGCTTTGCTCGACCACTTGTCAACACCAAATGCGTTCTTTCTTTTCGCAATTCCATCAGTTTTTGTCAGTACGACCCTTTGAATGCACCACGATCAGTTTAGTTCCTAATTGTGATTACATGGACCGGGATATACCAATCCACTCCTATTTTCCTTATAAAAAACTGGATAACATTCATCCAGGTATCCAGGACCAGGATCGCCCATGCCCACCGTCTCTTCCACTGATATTCTGGTCCCGAACATACAGGAACGCGCCCACGCCTGGGCTCAACCTCCGGTCCTGGCATTCCCACTATCCGAACCCGATCTGGCCAACACCACATCCGAAATCGAGCCCCCATCCGATTCTTCGGCTGAATCTCGAGACACTGACACGAATGCTGGTGACCCAACCCCTGCGCCTCGAGGCAACCACCTGTCTTGGACCATCTCACCGCATTCGGCACAACCGTCCGGCATCCCTGAACCGTCTCAAATTTCACTCTCATTCTCCTCTCTCTCGTTCTCTCACTGTGCTCGATCTAAGACCACCTCCAACCCATCGCCAACCCCACTGTCAGTCTCCGCTTCTCCAAACCTTAAACCAAGGGGGCGTTCTAAATCAATTTCCTCCCTTTTGCTGGGCACACCTGCCCCGTGTCCTGCTAGCGTCGACCGCGAATCAAGCAATAATAACGCTTGCTTGAAAGGCAATAATAGCGGTAACAGAACCCGCGCCAATACGATCACTATAGCCTTTCATCCAGTCCACAGATCCGCATTTATCCCCCCCTCCGCCGCCTTCTTCACGCCCATATCACATCCACCTTGGGATCTATTGCCGCTCACCGGCCCCGCTTCTCACCTCTCTCATCCAGACATGCACGTCCATGCTCATGCCCACGGACACGCGGGTTGTAACCCCGTTTCAGCGAGCCCAAACAAAGGTACCATGCTTATGCCGATCATCTCGAATCCAAACGGTATCAGCAACGAGGATGCACGCCTCCTCGATCCGTCGTATCTTTCTTCAATCCCACTGCCCCCACACAATAGACAATACAGGTATTCCTCGGGCATCAAAAGCAAAACTAATGTGAGAGGAGCATACACCCACACAATGCCCTACGTAGATTCACAGGGCACACTACACGACCCAGACTATCGTCCATTCCCACTTATTCGCCACACCAAACCCATGCCGAGTCCATTTGCCATCAGGAAACCCTATTGGGAATCCGACGACGATGACCTTCCAGTTGAACCCGACGACTATGAAGACGACGAGGACGATAATACAGGGGACACACCGAGCACTCCAAGATCCACCACACCTTTCTTCTGCTACTTCCTTGAAACTCATAAGTTGAGACAGGGGAGCCCTTCGCGTGATACTGGGCCATCATCAAGGTTATTCGGGTCGAGCGAGAACGGTTGTCGTGGTGATAGGGGAAAGTGGGGCAAAGGGCCCAGCCAAGGCCAGAGCAACGCCGGTACGCGATCTCAGCTGAAAGCCTACACTATATACACGTACGCAACGATCATACCAGGTTTTGGAAACAGGGCTCCGGTGCACACCCACCCTCAAACTACACCGGCACCTTCAACTGGTGCTTTGCCTGCCGATCAATATGTTCCCATGCTATCAACAAGTTCCTCGGTAACGGATGATGTGACTGCTGGAAAAGAAAAGAGGGGTTGGGGTGGTATTTTACGGAGGACTGGGAAGAAAGAAGAGGGAGGGAAGGAATAGTCCTCGTCCAGTAACATTAGACCTAATTTTCGACGTCTTCCCACTCCCGCATATACTGTAGTTCTACCTAGCATCATCATAGAATACTCCTGTCTAATTTACATAGCCCCCTTGCACATAGTATCTGTCGCATAATTACCCTCACTCTAATAATAATATTTATCGACGCTGTACACAGATACTGGTTTCGCCCACAGTCAATGGCAATTCCTCGAAAATCAAGGATCATTTCCAGACCGAATCCAGGTTTCTCCCTCATTCTCCTGGTGAATCACAACACTTGTTCCGTTCCCGGCAGACGAACAGGACTACTGAAGAACGCCCGAGACGAACCAACTCGCCTATCGGGCTCCCCATCACTATCGACCCGCTCACCTGCGGAGAGGGTTCAATAAAAGTGCGGTTGCCTCTGTCTCACACCAAACAGATTAGTGGACCTGTGGATAGATGGTGGATAGATGCAGTGTCACACTTGAAATGCTCGGGTTCAAAAACCCTCATGTCATAACGTGGGAACTTGGCCGAATTAGCCTACATTAGATTACGTCTTGGCGAATATCATATCTTCCATCTGTGTCTATCGCTGTCATGCCACCAAGAGTAGGTCGCATTGGAGATTGGTCAAATGACGCGGATGACCACGACGAGCAATCCGATGAGAACAGCGAGAAAAGAGAAAGCTGGTTCGCAGGTGGAGAGAGAAGGTGACCCTTCAATCCACCCCGTTCTCTTCTGAATACTAAAGCCTTTTAAACAGTGGAATATCCGTACAGAATCCCAATCGCCAGCGGGATGTGCCCGGTGAAAGCCTTGTGAGAAATCTCCTGAGACGCGCCGCAGAGTGGGTCACAGTCCTTCAACCTTATCTACCCCTACATCTGACCATCCCTGCAAACTAGAGGTGGGTTACCACCACAAGAGCCTCAATCAGGTGGTGGATTCCGTGTGTTTTCCGGAGGAGGTCATACTCTTGGTAGCGACGAAGTTCCCTCAACCTATGTGGCAGATCCCAATGCCCCAGTCGAAGAAGAGCGTATGTATCCATCTACCTGTGATGCATTGATATCTAATCTTTACTTCACAGAGGATGTTGCCAGGAGGACGATTACTCTTTGGCAGGACGGTTTTCAAATCGAGGATGGCGACCTTATGAGCTATGATAATCCCGAAGATGCGCAAATTCTAGCAGACCTCACTTCCGGGTATGTCCCTCTCGCCATGCCATTGATCCACGAGTTTTCATTCTTGATCATTCCAGAAATGCTCCGCTCTCCCTTCTCAACGTCAGGCCAGGTCAACCCGTCGAACTTCGTATAAACCCAAGGCGACACGAACCATATCGCCCGCCCTCCGGCGTTCGCGTGTTCCGGGGAGCTGGTCAGAGACTTGGTGCCCCAATTCCCGAACTTGTGCAAGGAAGCAGTAGTAACTCGATGCCTGGCTCATTCCCAGCACCTACTGCCGCTTCACCGCCATCCCAAGGAACGGACAGGGCGAGCGTCACAACACGATTCGAGGTGGATCAGACAAAACCCACAACAAGCATTCAAGTGAGATTGGCAGATGGAACTCGGTAAGCTTATTCGTTATTGAACACATCTTGATTTTTGAGTCGCTATCTATTCCAGTATTGTAAGCCGAATGAATCTTACTCATACCGTCGGTGACATCAGAAGCTTTATCAATGCGTGCGTTGTCTCCTTTGGTCAATCTCAGTCCGCAATGTTCATCGGTGCCTAGGTCCCGTCCCGAAAACCTAACGCGACCCTATACTATCGGGACAACGTTCCCAAATCGTATTCTGGACGATGATTCTGCGACTATCGAGAGTGCAGGTCTTGTCAATAGCGTCGTTGTTCAAAGATGGGTTTAAATCTGGTGATTCGATGCAAAAGTGAACTTGTGTACTGGACCCTATTACCTATCGGGTGCCTTCCCAGTATAAATTAGTCGCCCTATGTTGCTATTCCATACTTATAGGAGTGCCTTGCACTAGGTGCTCATAACCTTTAACAGTTTCGCTGTGGATTCTCGGCAGGTATCATGGGCGAAGGTTCCAAGATGCACAACTATAACGCTTGTATTTAGCGCGTGCTTATTACTCAGGATAACCAGCGGTGGTATTTATGGGGTTATCGGAGTTCGAGTGAACAAAGGCCCAAGTACATGCTCAGCTGTTCATGTCAGAAACACACTCCCAATTGCCTTTCAGGTTCTCCTTCCATAATGTCACCTTCCCATCACCGCAGCTAACAGCAAGGATGTTACCTGCCAAACTCCAAGAGACGCGCCAGACCACATCTGGAAACTTTCCAGCTGGTGGAAGAACGCCACCGGCAGAAGCGAGGCTGGAAGAAGGGTCCAGCGCAGTCTTGACCCACGGTGAAGTTGGGGAGTCCTTGGTCCAAATGAGGACAGTCTTATCCTGCGACGCGGTGGCAATATAGGAGCGAGGAAGGCCAATATTGGGAGCCCAGGCCACGTCACGAACCCAATCAGTATGCCCCTCCAAGGTCTCTTCTTCGACCCATGATTGCGAGTCTTCACGGTATGCCCAGATCTTGACAAGGTTGTCACAACCGGCACTGGCGAAGCGCTTCACAGAAGGAGCCTGAGCTGAAGGGGGTTGTCCGGGGGCGGTGGGAGATTGTTGAGGAGTGATAAGAGAACCCGGGAGAACGGCTGGAGCCCATGAGACGGCATTGCACCCAATAGCATGGCCATTAAAGATGTCAGCGTCCCACTGGCCATCATCTACGTGGTGTATAGTCAATGGATGACGTTGAATGGACGTGAATAGATGCACACTTTTAAAAGTCAGAACAGAGAGTTTGCCATCGGAGGATGCGCAAGCGAGAATGGCCCCAAGTTCGTGCGGTGCCCAAGAAATAGAGTTGACTGTGGTGACGTTGGTTGGTGGTCCATCATTGGTGTCACGAAGGACCAGAGACGCACCTGAGGCAGTATGTAGACTGTGCTCGCCTATTTTGATCCAACCACCTGGGGGGCCTTGCTCTTTCCAGATCAACACTTTGCCGTCGTATGAGCACGACGCGAGGATGTGACCATATTTCGGATGAGCCCATCCAACTTGCCAAACGGGACCCGTGTGCCTAAAAGAGGCGTAAAGAAGGGAAGAATGGAGGTAAAATGAGGACGAACCCCTTGAGGACGTGGCCAGCAGAAGAACGTTGAGGTTCGCCATCAACAACGTCGAATATCTTGACTGTGCGATCGGATGAACAGGTGGCGAGTCTCTTCCCGTAATAGTCAAGTTGAGCATCGTGCTGGACAGGGCATGAGAGGTGAAGGAGAAAGAGGATGAGTGTAACACACGATCATATCCTCATGGGAGGTCTCTATTGGCACAGAGTCGGACGTCGTCGCCATCTTTAATCGCTGAGGTAGTAAGCAATAGACTTGTGGCCAACGTGGAGATCAACCCCGACGCGCGGTCACACACACGTCACAACCGTCCGCCTGTGCCATCTTCATTAGCGCTTGTCAAGTGGCGAGTGCCGATAACTTTACACAAGTTCCTTGGCAGTCGAGATCAAGAAAACATGTTGTTGATCCATGGGGCATGGCCCTGAGTAAAAGCCTACCCCAACTCACCGTATCTACCTGTTGCAGCTTTCCGATATAATTAATAGCCAAAAGTGTCCCTACCTGGTTTAATTGTAGCAAGAGTTATCCAGGTATAGCGCAAGATCTGTCCCACCGGCATACGTCAAACCATCCACAGCACTCCCTGCGACTTTATATAACACACGCCAGTCACATCAAGTTGTGTTCCCTCTTTAGCGCTCAGTCTTGCTGACCGAGCCAAACAACTGTAATTCTCAACCTCCTTAAGGCCACTGCTTTGGACGCCTGTAAGTAGCTCACGCACCTCCTCACATTGCGATGGACCAGGGACAGCATGCAGTTTCTCAACAAGAAGCTATCACCCCCGACAACTGTTCCAGTCCTAGCTTGGCCGACGATGTGGGGAGGCAAGCAGCACCACCAGCGTCCCACAGGGCATGCAAGGTGCAAAAGGCGGAGGAACATTATTTTGATTATGGAGACCATTCAGACGTTTTCAAGGGCTACTATAACGGGCGATTAGTGGGTCTATACCTCTCTTCGCTTCGTCCGCTCACTTCGCAACCCAGGTCGCTATCAAGCAACTACGAGGCGTCAGTTCCAGCAAAACCGAGATTCGGGATGCCCTTCGCCAGGTCGCCACACCCTTCGATTCGTGTCGTTGACAACCACTCATCTTCATTTGCAGAGCCTACAACACCAGTTCGAGACGAATTGGAAACACTTGGACCATCCAAACGTATGCAAGATATACATGATTGCTGAAGGTTTCGGCTTTCTACCAGCACTAGTCATGACCTACTATCAACGTGGCAATATCGTAAAACACATTCAGAAGCACAACCCTCAAGTCAACCAGCGAATAAAATGGGTACTTGGACGCTATTCAATGTGAAGCACATCTAATAGCATTGTCACTAGGTTGCTGATGTCGCGGCTGGTCTCTTCTATTTGCATTCCGTTGCTGTATATCATGGCGATCTACGAGGCGTTCGTATTTGTCGTCCCGCGTATCTCCCTCAGCTTACTGGACTTCCTCAAGGCCAACATATTTTTGGACGATAACAATCGCGCCGTGATTGCAGACTACGGTATTGCTCACTACTTCACCAATTCCGACTTTACCTCGGCCAAGTCTACTGGGACCGTGCGCTGGACCGCCCCCGAGGTCATAGCTCTTCCCCCTAATCCGAACCTTCGGCCAGAGAAGATCGACATATTTGCCTTCGGTATGACAATGCTCGAAGTAAGTGTTTTACACGATGCAACCGCGTGCCCGACTCACGCATTCCTCCTCCTGCACATCTAAGATTATCTCTGGAGACCCTCCCTACTCAGACAAGTCCGATACCGGTGCCATATTTGCGATCTCAAAACATGAGGATCCTAAGCTCCCACGCAGCATCGTTGACAATACCGAACTCAAAAATCTATTTGACGCTTGCACTCGACATGTGCCCGAAGAGAGGCCGACTGCACAACACGCAGCTGATGTTCTTCACGTTGTGAGCTACTTTTTCTCGACAGAAATTGTTACCTTTCTTATGGCATGGTCAGCTCGTTCCTCCTTCAGGTTTATTCCAAAAGTAAACTATGTTCCCTCCTTCACTTCCCCGCATGCTAAATCGTTTTATTTCAGACTTCTGCGGTTTCTCGGCAGTTGGATTCGGCTCTAGTAGATTTGCTCGTATGCGACTGGAACGTCATGAATGATGGCTCTAGAACAAATTTCTTGGATTGTAATTACGTTGCATTATTCGTTCCCTGGATTTTCAGCGTTCCCGATGCTATGTAAATTCGTTTGGACGGCTGGGAGATGATCGGCACCGGACCTATAAACCTTTAGCTTCATACTGGTGTTCTACCCCTCCTTGCATGGATCGTGCTAACCTCCAGTAACGCGTGAAGATTATTTTCTGCGTTACGTTGTCAGATGGTACAGGCAAATTGAAGGAAGAACAACTGCCTCGGTTCCCTTCCTCCTTGCCTTCCTTTAGCTCCCTTCCAGGTGAAAGCGCTTGTTAAAGGTACACCCACTCTCCCTTTGTGAGCACAGTTACAACCCCTGACAAAGCTTTACAGTGAGCTGAAAAGTTCATCAACACGTTGATCACTTCGCGAGTTCGTCTGTCCAAGTTAACTGCCCCTACGGTTTGTAGCCCCTTTCCTGACCTTCCATTCATTCTAACCGGCTCATGAAACCTTGCTTACCATAATATGAATGCTACCCCTTTGCTTGAAGGGCCCCGACCTCGACGCGCACCCTGACGCAACATGCCATTTCAATTCCTGCTTCTCGGCCTGCACGTAAAGGCAAGCTTGATAAATAACACCTACACCACTTGAGTAATTTCATACCGATATGGAGTCTTGTACTTCATCGATGCCTTTTCTAGCGGCACGTTCATCTCATAATCACGCCTCAATTGAAGATCGTGCTCCACCAGACAAAAATACCTTACCCGTCCCAGGCTATCACCACAAATCGGACGATGTTGCACCTAAATACTACATATGCCTACTTGAAAATAAAAGGGGGAGCCAGACACGATTCCCAGAACACAGGCACGATGGAAATGCCCCATGAACACGAGCCAGATTAATTATCACATAGGAGCCATTGCCACAGATTTAATACACGGGCGCCGATGGCACGTTCCTCCGTCTCCAACCCCTCTTCGTAGCCAATCGTTTGGGAACAACATAGTGAACTGCTTTCGGATAGGTCCTTCCATGAATCCGGCATGGGGCTCCCTGAAAGTCCGAATATTAATCGTGGACCTCTGCTCGAAGCTCAATCACATTTGCGTACGTCTCGATGGGGGATCCCGCTCTTCATAAAAGTGGTACATTTGTCGAGGTCGAAGCAGGTAACAGTCTCGTCCGCGAGCATGACACTCCGGTGCATGCTCATGAGGTCGTAGCTCAACATTCACCCACGTCCTTGAACCTTCCCCTCTAAGTCGTATTGCCTCCGTTTTGCACCTAACGAGAGTATGAGCTCTATCAATCCCGAGCGCCCATAGCCGAAGTTCGGGAATAAATAGACAAGTCGCCTGGGCGACGCACTTGTGCAGTTCAGACATAGATACATTCTCAAGTATTTGCCTCCGATCAGGGAATCGAGGTGCTTCTCATTTACGCCGGCAGCGAAGAAATTCTGGCAATCTCTGTGGTCACTCAAGCATACGGAGACGGACCAAAGTAGCCCAGACGCCACCCAATCTTTCACCTGAAATGGCTATGTTAAGTAAAACCGCTCATTAATGATCAGATAAGACCGTCATAAGGACATACACCAGAATCCTTATGACTCGACCGGCAGACGGGGAACTGGAGAACATAATGGTGAGCAGGGGTAGTGATGCTCCAATTCCGTGCCTGATCACAGGGTGGTATACTCTGGATGCTCCCTCCGCAGGACTAAGGTGCAACGGGATTATAAAGAACATTGGAGGTATTCATTCTCCTCGCTCTGCAGACGATGCCGCCATGAATAGACGTCCAGACTCGAGGACAACCAAACGATAATAAATAATAATCAAAAAGAATGCCCATCGAAAGAGTCCGTCCCATTCCCGGGGTCATTGTATCACAACGATCGAAAGATACGACGATTCATGATCATTTACCTTTATATATTCTTGTAGCAATAACCTCATACCTACATGCTTGTAGTACATATGGTTGGCACGTTTGATCAGCAACCCTGGCGTGACTGCCCTTTTACTGGGGCAGTTTCGCTCGGACAAGGCAATGTCACCATTTATGGCTTCGTACGTCACCTTGATATGCTCTGAAAGGTATTTCTTGGGTCCGTCTATATATAACTCATGGTCTCCGAAGTGCCTGCCCCGGGAGCCAGCGCTTTTATACAGTGAACCCTTTGGCTTCTCTGTGGGTTTTGAACATGTGAAAACTGCATTGAAACCATACTGTCTTGTAACTTCCAGAAGGCCCATTTGATCTAGAACCATCCTCATTGAGTGTGAAGTAAATTTTAAGTGGATCCTTTTGTTGAAGGATGTGACGAAATGCACTTGTTTATGTGCAAAGTATATTAGTGGACACCAAGTTTCACACCTACTGCTCAGACTGATATATATGTACAAACAAACCCTAATTCCTACTATGTCAAGTCTCCTTGACACTAGCATTGATTTGAGACAATACAAATCACACTACTGTTATCAACATGTGTATAAATCAGTATAAGAGTCTCAATTCATTCAACATTGATCAGTATACACTGGTATTGTCTGAA
>JAEUWK010001844.1:0-11870 GCA_018524425.1 Podaxis sp. AQ795752 | reverse complement strand
ATCATTTGGAGTTATAACAACATCTGCATAAAGGAAGGAGATGAATGGAAGGTGGCATTGTTAACAAATGAAGGACTATTCAAACCCACTATCATGTTCTTTAGCCTATGTAACTTCCCAGACATGTTTCAAAGGATGATGAACACCATCTTTAGGAAACTGTTGCAGGAAGAAGTATTAGTCAATTACATGGATGACTTTGTCATCCCAGGACAAACCTAGTAGGAACTTGAGGATTAGACAATACATTTTCTCAAAATTGCAGACAAGCACAAGCTATACTTCAAGTGATCCAAGTGCATGTTTAATGCCATGGAGATACTGATATTGGGAATAGTTGTGGGAGATGGGAAGGTTAAGATGGGAGAAGAAAAGATGTTAGCAGTCCAAAATTGACCTACTCCAACCACAGTCAAAGACATCAAAAGCTTTCTGGGATTTGCAAACTTCTACTGACAGTTTATCAAGGGATTTAGTGATATTGTAGCACCACTGAAATTGAAGGGAGGTCAACCATGGGAGTAGGGAAAAACTCAGCAAAAGGCTTTCAAAGAACTGAAGCAACAGATAACAGAAGATCCAGTACTGGTACTCCCACAAGATAATGGAAAGTTCCAAGTAGAGGTTGATGCATCAAAGCATGTGATAGGAGGAGTCTTCTCACAAGAACAAGGTGGAAAATGGCATCCCATCACATTTCTTTCCAGAACTCTCTCTCTAGTAGAATGCAACTACAAGATATATGACAGGGAACTTCTAGCAATCATTGAGGCACTAGAGACATGGAGACAGTACCTACTAGAAGCAAGGAAACCCTTTGAGATATGGACCAATCACAAGAACCTCAAATACTTCTGGTCACCCCAGTAAATTAGTGCCAGACAAATGTGATGGTATCTGAAGTTGCAAGAATATGATTTCACACTGAAATATATACCAGGAAAAACAAATACCAAGGCAGATATGTGCAAGGATATAACAGCTGTCAGAGGAACAAAGCAATTTGACAGAAGAAGGCAGCTCCACTACACCCCCTTGAAACACCCAAGGAGCCATGGCACAAAATCACCATCAATATGATTGGACCACTGCCAGAGTCAAAAGGAGCAGATGCAATCCTGGTTGTAGTTGACAAATTCACAAAGATGATCTGACTGTTTGCAACAAATGTCAACCTCAACTCCATGGGACTAGCAAAGATATATTGAGATCACATCTGGAAGCTCCATAGAATCCCATGGAAGATTATCAGTGACAGGGGACCACAGTTTGCATCAGCCTTCATAAAGAACCTGTGCAAGGTGACAGGAATGGAGCAGGGTCTATCAACAGCCTACCACTCCCAAACCAATGGCCATACAAAGCATGTCAACCAAGAAATTGAAACCTTCCTGCAGGCATATGTTGACTATGCACAAGATGACTGGGCAGACTGGCTATCCACAGTGGAGTTTCAGCACAATGACAAGGGTCACAGTAGCACAGGGGAAATGCCATTCTTCCTAAACTATGGAAGACATCCATAGAAGCAAGCCATCATGATCAACATACCAGTGCTATCAATCATGGAGCTTCTCAAGAGACTCACAGCCTGCTGGTCTCAGACCAGAGAACTATTGGAAAATAAAAGGCATGACATAACAAAGCAGTATAACAAAAGAAGAATGCCAAGCAGGGATTACAAAGAGGGAACCCAGGTATGGCTCAAGGAAGTAAACATATCAACCAACTAGCCAACAAAGAAGCTGGATCACAAATGCTATGGACCATTCAAGATACTCAAGAAGATAGGAATGGGAGCATACTGACTGGAGTTACCAGAAGGATGAATTATCCATGACATGTTCAATAGGGCACTACTAACACCATACCAGCTGCCAAAGTTTATGATTCAGCAGGCCAAGCCACTACCACTATCTGAACTAATAAATGAGGAAGAAGAATATGAAGTAGAAAAGATCCAAGGACATTGTAGGAAAGGCCAAGAAGTGCAATTCCTCATGCATTGGAAAGGGTATAGCAATGAACATGACACATGGATAGCTGAGTCAGCACTTGGTAATGCTTAAGAAGCATTACAAGATTATCTCTGAAGGTTTCCTGGAGCAAAACCTATAAAAAAGGGGGGTAATTGATGGCTTTAAGCAGCACAATACCCTACAAGACTCAAAGCACAAGCATGGATGCTGATCAATCTGCCCAATCCTTCATCTCCACTCCCTCTCCTATCAACACCCTCATCACTGACATTAAGCAGCAGCTTACCAATAACAACCCCACCAAGAAAACATTTACAGCTAGCCTGAGACATGATTTGCCTCTGTCAAGTATATACCAATGTGTGAAAGGCAGTCCAGTCATTCTCTGAGGCAGTACAAACTGTCATCCCTCAAATCATTAACTCAGCCAAAGGTTCAGGGTGAGCCACTCAAATGAACCAACACATTCACATCATCCTCCACAACACCAATGACTACCTCACTAAGTGACTGTTGAACTACTATGTTTAGCATAATTGAGGCAACACATTTTGCTCATTCACACCACATCCTTTAGACTGCATGGGGCAATAGGAGGACATGAAGTGAATCTATGCCTTTGAATGGGATAGTATGTCATCCACATAGATATATTGTGTTGTGGTTATTTTGTGGTTATTTCATTGCAAGTCCAAAATGTTCCTACTTAACAATACACACATTTCACTGGGATGGGTGTGAGCTGTCTATCAGATATTGGTTGCAACTCAAGTGGCATGAATGGAATGAAGTCATCACAATAGGAAATCAGGTGATCCCAAAGGCTCAAACAGCAACACAAACAGTGGATAAGTGGTGCAATGGGGCTAACTACATCAGCCACTAAGCTAGATATGATATCAAACAGACATATTCAAGAGATGGATGGGGTAGTTAAAGATCAATGGTTCCAACTCTCCTCATACCCACACCTTATTGTCCCCAACAGTTCTCTCTCTGTTCAACTCTTCACCACAGACATCCTCATGTGGCTGCATTACCACATTATATGAAAGGGCCAGTCTACTGAGCCATCAATGCCCACAATTTCTGGTCCCACCTTCCAACCTTGCCAAGTAAAAACAGTTTGACCATATTGGCCTGGCATAAGTAACCCTAGTGAACCAATGGTTAACAAAACATTTACCTTATCAATCCCCACATCTCATACATCTTGGGTAGACATTCAGGGACAAAAGATGAGATGTGGTAATGATGGAGCATGTATCTGGGCATACCCCTTTAAGCTAGCTAGAATGAAACTCTCAAGTTTGTCATCCTTTGGACTGGGGATATAAAGACCTTGGTGAACACCAATTTGTGCCCTCACTTACCGGCTCCCCTCAACTTGGGTTGGTGTTACAGGAGAACCCATTTCAGGGAAGGTACCAAATACGGAAAGCAAGCCGTTAAACGTGAGCAGGACAAAAAAAGTTCCAAATAGGCGACTAATTGAGTCACCGTGGACTAGCATGTTGTTTCCCTTATCCTGTTGGTACTGGACCCAGCTTCAGGCGGTCCCAAAAATCTAAATGGCATCCTTTTCTTGGGAGTCGTCCTTGAAGATGGGTTTTTACTCGGGTGCAAGTGTATTATCAAATCTTCGCCCAACGTCCTCAACCCAGACGCAATGTCTTTAAAACACTTAGCGCTCTGTCGGAGTGTTGACGTTTCCTCCGCTCAACTAAAGTTTTATCAATTTATCAAATTAATATAACCAGAATGACGAATAGCTTGATCGGCTCGTAAAGCTGACAGGTGGAGAGTTGCAGTTTGGGGATGATAATACATGAAGAGTACAAGATTGGGAAATAATCGAGCAGACAACAAAGGCAAGTCGGGTCTAGTAATGGAATGGGTTGCAGCGCATCAGGGTTGAAGAGAACAAAGGGTTTCCCTGTCAAGTCAATTCTTTGAGTCAGGTAGACTCTTTTACAGACTCATGCACGTGAGAGTTTTGATGGCCTTGGTTCGTTCAGTTGGGTAACCAATGTGTTCCCTGGCTCAAGTTCGGCAGGGGAGCTATGATACATGAACTCTATTTAGTGGAGGGTGGGCCAAGTCAGGTTTGCGGAAACACTGCCTGGGCTCTTGTGCGTTACAGATTGGAAAGAGAGTGGGAGGTGCCTCGTGCCTCGGTGTTTATAATGGGAAGGTATGGAGGTGTCTGTGGGTCCAACTCGACATACAAATGGCCTGACAGTGGTCCCTCCAAATCCTTTCCTCAGGTCCGGCACTCAACGCAAACCATGGGCACACTAAAAGCTTCGTGCCTGGATGGGCTTTCGAGCGCGTGTTCCTCGGCATTGGGTGCAATAAGCTATCATCATGGGCAGCGATGACATCGTCTGTGGCCATCCTGTGTTTTATGTAAATATAATGCGCCCCGCGGGATACTTAAATACTGGCCGAGGCCGGAATGAAAAGAATGAACCGAGCTACTTCCAGAGAAACGTCAGTTTGACCTGGACATTCCCGACGCGCTCACGAAGACGAATGAGGTGACTGATTCCAACATTCGAAACATTCGAGGTACAGAGTTGATGATTCATGGCTATGCCAGCAGTCGTTGGAGATAATTTCCGCTCGCGTAAGAACATTCATGATAGAATGTCGATGAAACATAGCCCCGAGTCTGTAGATATGGATATCATTTGTCACTTTGATTGGTCCGCGTCTGGATACTGAGATGGCAATCCATATTCGTCATCTGGCGAATGACCATCAGGAATTGACCGCCAGGCGCATGGACAAAATGTTCACAGATACGAAACGCCTGCAGGCTCGCCTTAGGTCGTCATGCAGTCGTCATCTTCACATCTAGTCCGACCCTGATTAATATCCCCGAGTCCCGTGGTCATTCCCTAGTCACGGCAAGTAGCGCTGTCAAATGTTCAATGACATAGTGCCTATTCAACATATCCGCGAGCCTTTGCTCATTGGCAATGCGTAGCTTCTTCTGCCACCCCTGCCTGTCGATATGATGACATGCGTGTACTATGACATGGTGCAAGATCCCCAACGGCGTTCTGAGCAGAAAGAAAATCCAGAGAGCGGAAGACTGTTGTCCAAATTGGTATGGTCCATAGATGGAGACGATTAGTTCGGGACTTGCCACTGCATGCCTCGAGTTGTTCCTTTGTTCCAACCCTGCTGTGTCTCGATCGTAAAATGAAAGCCTCGCAAATATGTTGAGACATTGGACCCTCAAGGGATTCAAGAACGATGATTCTCCGGTGTAGAGGAAAAGGATAGCCCACTCTAGGTGCCCTTTCGAAGCAAGTTACATATTAGTAGGAGGAAGTCTAACGGCGTCAGAAGAGCCTGAACCAATGCGGACTCGGAAGATGCCTTCAAGATTACCACTCCGCGCAGTTGCTGCAATGTCGAGAGCGCGTGTTTGGAGATGAAGCGTGGTCATACCACCGCTTGGGATTCCCAATTCGCCGTCAATGCCGATCGTCGTCGTCATAATCACTTTACCTACGCATGGGATGAGCGCAATTGGCGATGCGCGAGAAACGAGTGTTTAAAACCTTGACGCGGGAATGGAAGTGGATATCAGACTTTGAGTCCAGAGCTCGAAGGAAGGCGAGGAGCAAAGTACGTTGGTGTTCTGCCTCACGGTATGAGATTCTTTTGGTAGCATCAGCGATAGGCTAAGCTGTCAAGTGGGTCCAGGCGTATGACAAACTGGCAGGCTGAAGCGGGTGCATGGGGACAACAGCTTGTATGGTCATGCCGAGGTGGCGGCTTGAGGATCTGATTCAGAGTTCTAGACGTTAGCCTCCCCTTATGAAATCATCCAGCGCCTAATCTGTAATCTTGGAATGGTGACCGAACTGTTGGATCTGGGTTCTTGATCTGATTCGGGTTTGTGTGTCGTGGAGTTGTTCGGGCACATCACGAGTACAAAAGGGGATCGCAGCGCCTGGGCACCTGTTTTACGAGCACAGCAGGGAAGTTGGCTGCTATCTTTTGAGTCCTCGACCGAGGAAGACGGAGGAGTTATCCGGACATAAGGGGTGGGGGGGATGGGTGAGTGAGTCTGTGGCTCTGAGAGGGTTGGGAGAAGTACGGATGGGTCGATCCGGTGGAACCAATGTGGTCAAGTAAATTTGAGGAGATCAAAATTGAATGTCGTCGGAGATAGTGAAATGGGGCTGAATAACCAATTGTGCAATAGAGAAGAGGGCTGAGAGAAGAGTTGTTACGGGTTGGGAGATGGAGGGGGAAGGAACTAGTGTGCGGAATATTATGTATATTAGGAGAGACTGCATTGGGAGGGGTGAGAAGGTGTGGTTTACGAGAAAATGGAGAAGAAGGGCACGTGTAGAGTATGTTAGCCTGAAAAGGAGGATTGAGTATCGACTTAGCTCTCCGCGAGTCCTCTCCCATCTCTCCCAATGAACTCCAACGATCCCTCAAAGAAAGCATCTATCAACTCCCTCCTCAACCCACAGCATGAGTACAACTACTCCCTCAGAGCTGCCTCATGGGATATCCCACACCCCACCACCATCCAACAAAAGCATCCCGACCCCCCTCCCCGCCACTACCATCCCAACATCCCCGCCCAGAACATCTATTCTGACACCCGACTGATGCGCAATCCCCCCTCCACACCACACCGTTTCGACAGCAACAATTACCACTATCAATCACACTCACATTCATACCATCACCTCAACTCCTTGCCACACTCTTCCCCCCAAACCCACCCCGTTCAGTATCCTCCCATGTACTCGGACCAACACACTGGTAATCATTTTCTTCACCATGTCACATCCTCTTCGTCGCTCACCGTCCCTCCGCTGCCAACCCATCTAGCTCTGTCGGGTGATTACCACTCCCATAGTTCGTCTTTCACCGCTCGGCTTGGCTCCACAATTCAGCTCATGGCTACGATCTAGACTCCTACAACTCTCCTTATCAGTCCCAATCCTCCCTCCCCAGTGCAAATGGTCAATATTCATTATTTCGCTTTTATTCCCGCTCGTCGTTCTGATCAGTTCTGCGTTCATTTAGCCTGGCAGAACGGTGAACGGGCTTCCGTTCGACTCGCTGCGCGCGGAACGATACAGCCACAGAACGTACAAACGCCACCTGATCACCATTCACAACATGACGCGCGGTACGGTGCCACCGCCACACCAGCTTACTACCCGCCCCTCATGCATCCAGTCGGCTCTCATTATACCCAACAATCTCCTGTTTCCTCTCCTAACCTTCCAGAGCCCCCTTCTCACTTGCAGTATGCCCAACCACCCGGTCCATCTGAATACTCTTCGCGCAGCTTGCACACACCTCAACCTCATCCGGCAGGGCAGACTTCTGCGCAGCGGGATCAAGAGCAACCTACATCCCACCCACAACCTCGACCCAATGCAGACTCTGACTCAGAGGTCCCCAGTAGTCGGAAACGATCACAGCCTGACTCCGAGGGACAGGCTGAATCCCAACCAAAACGTGCCAAGGGGAAAGCCAAAGCTGCCAGCGAGGGTACTATGGCATCCACAGGTACGCATCCACGCTTTCTGATTATCTTCTCTGATCGAAAGAACGTCCATACTCAACGTGGTTGTCTAACTTGGTCAAATATTTTCCAGGATCTTCCAGGCGCGGCTATAGCGCCGAGAAACGTAGCAAGGCAGCGCAGATCGCGGCACAGAACGGTGGGTATCCGCAGTTTCCGTACAAATTGCTTTGTCTGGATCCCGAGTGTGTGACCTAATGACTTGGATGTCATTTTGGAAGTCTCGGTTTCGTTCGTTTCCACATCTCACGTTGCACCCTTTCTTCTGTGGAAGTCTGTGACTTTGGACTGATATATTTCTTGTCTTCTAGTCCAATTGATGCCGACGGTGTCATATGCTCCCGTATCAAATGAGAATGGAAAAGAAAATGACCCAAATAGTACGTATCGCCTAGTTCTCTTGCACCCACCTCATTTAATTTTGGCAACTTTGTCGCCCATTCATCATTGCCGTTCATTTCTCTTCTCGGCTTACCCCTTCATATCACCATTTCGACACTATCATCCTCCTTCCTTCCACCTCCACGTGTAATAAACTCACTTCACCTCGGATCTCTCTAGTACGCATGCGCATTGTCACTGGAGACGGTGGACAGATAAACGGTCTCGTCACTGAAAACGCGATCCCTCTTCAGCCGGAACTTCAATTTGCGCGATGTATGTCAAATCGATATCGTGCGGAACAATTCCCCCGCTGCGTATCTTGCACTAGGCGCTGGGCTGGCGACACCTGCCGTTTTCAGGGTATCCGGTTCTTCCTCAAGGATAAGAAGCGTGATATTGTGGGCATTAGCTTCGTGGAAGGCCGGTATCAAGATGCCCCCAAAATGCTTTATCCGACCCGTTGGAACGTTCCGCTGAAGGAGGCTCATGTCAAGAGGATGAAAGTAAGTACATCCACTTTGGGGCGCTTCTGGTGTGGATCGATACGGGTGCATAGAAGTCTGACTCTGTCTGGCCTGCCCTTCTCTAGTTGAGTATTGCCAAGGCGCTTCTGCCCATCCTCAAGAAGGAGTACGAGCATATCAAACTCCCAGAGCTGATTCGACGGCCACGTGAGAGCGAGGTTAGAGCGACGTGTGGTGAGCATGTCTTTCTTCTCCCTATGCATCTCCTGGAACTCATCCAATCGGGATTCATCTTCGTAAAAGATACGTGTATGACATCCTTGTTCTCCTGTACGTGGATGTGCAGGTTGTGCGGACGAGAAGCTTGTGCAGAGTGCTTCACCCAAGTGAGGGAGCTCACAACCGACAAACCCAATGCGAATCAAGCCGAAATCGCGGCACTTCAAGCGAAAAGGGAGAAACATGCGCATAGCAATCCGTTCTTTTTGAGCTGCACGAGGAGGAACGAACATATGGCCAAGGACTTTTCCCCGGTGTCGAGGTTCTTCAAGGAGGAGCTAGACGAGGCAATTCCGGAGATGGAGAGGTTGCTCATGGAGGACACTCGTCTGTCTCAAGAGCCTAGTCCAAACGAACACGTGAACGGAATGCCGGAGTTGAGTTCGCGCTCGAACAGTTCGACGAGTGCCAGTTCAAGTGCTGGAGTGCCGACACCGCCGCCTGATTCGAGTGCGCTTGCTGCTGCCCTTGGAGAACCGACGATACACAAGGATGACTTACCGTCCCTCGCACAACGCGGATCAATTGCTTCACCCGCATATGTGCCCCCGAACTTGCCATCAATTACGGCATCTGTGCCCTATCACGAAATCAAGCGCTATGCATACACTGAAGTGACTACTGGTGACTCTATCTCCGTCTTCGCACCTATCTGGCAAAATGGAGACCCGATTCTCGTTACTGGATGTCTGGAACGGTTCAAAATCGCGTGGACACCGGAGTACTTCGTGAAGAATTACGGCGGACAGACGTGCCTCATAATCGAATGCCAGACAGACGCGAATAAACGCGTAACAGTTGGCCAATTCTTCGACATGTTCGGGAAATACGAAGGAAGGACCGAGTGTTGGAAACTAAAAGACTGGCCTCCCTCGACAGATTTCAAGGCTGCGTTCCCGGAGCTCTACAAGGATTTCAGCGAGGCTGTTCCAGTGCCTGATTACGTCCGACGAGACGGTGTAGGCAATGTTGGGTCGCACTTCCCTTCGAACACGATTGCGCCTGATCTGGGACCCAAGATGTACAACGCTCTTGCTTCGAGTCTTTGTGAAGGGAGTAAAGGAACCACAAGGTTGCATATGGATATGGCGGACGCAGTGAACATCATGACGTATACCGAGTCCAGTCCAGACGGCAGCCCAGGTTGCGCAGCATGGGACCTCTTCCGCGCCTCAGACAGTGATAAAATTCGTGCCTTCCTTCGCCAGAAATTCCCGAAACAATCCGCTGTAACCGACCCCATCCATTCGCAACAACACTATCTCGACGAAGTACTACGCAAAGAGCTCTATGACCAGTTTGGCGTAATGTCGTATCGGGTGTATCAACGCCCTGGTGAAGCGGTGTTTATACCTGCCGGGTGCGCGCACCAGGTTGCGAATCTGGCGGATTGCGTCAAGGTGGCGATTGATTTCGTGAGCGTGGAGAACATTGGGAGGTGTGAGAGTTTGACGAGGGAGTTTAGGGAGTTGAATCAGAGGTTAGCTTGGAAGGAGGATGTTTTGCAATTGAGGAGTATGATGTGGTTCGCGTGGTTGAGTTGTGGGATTTATGAGAAGGCTGGAGCACGGTCAGAAACATCGCCGGGGGCGGAGGAGGATGGTGAGAGTGAGGGTAATGTGAACGGGAAGAAGAAGGGGAAGAAGGGAAGGAAGAAAGGCGCGGCAAGTGCGACGAGTTCGAATGCTGGGGAGGCTGTTCCCGCAAGTTGACTTTATGCTTGGGTATAGGGAGTCCTCCGCCATCATCCCTCACTTCGACGTTCTTTACTCTCGTTTGTTGCATAGCCTTCTGTTTCCCGCCCATCATCGTCATCTTCAGAAAATGCAAAATGACTTTGCTCAACCAATTTTTCGTCTCGTGTCAATCAGTCTCATTTTGGCATTTCCGAAGTTTTATTATAATCGCTTTCTTTATTTGGACTGCCTTTTCTTGTCGTTTCGCTTTGTTTTCATTGATACCCTGCTTTTCCGAGTTGGATATAGCGTAATGTGTAGGAATAATGTGCCGATGGATTGTCAAAGCGGAGGAAACTACAGCTCCTGTATCTCAACTTGAAATCTTCCAACCAGAGCATCCAGTCTCGTAAGCTACTCTTTTGTTTCTCGTCCCATAATGACGTCCGGTGTTCTATTTGTGCATCCCCACAAAACATCCACCTGATTGGAAAAGGAGATAACGAAATGTCCCGATTTGAGGTAAATAAATTATTTTCATGCTGTCATTGGAGTCATTCGGGAGGGAACATCGTGTTGAACCAGTGGAAGTTCCCCATAACGAACAACAAATGGAAACGATCCAGAGCAATGTGTGGCGACCGGCTTTACGTCCCTGCTCTCACCATAACGGATCGTTCGAACCGCTCACGAGTACTAGCGCCTATGTTATGAAAGGTCTCTTAAAAAGGTAACTAATCTTGACGATGGTGGAGTGAGGACACAATGGGGTATGGAGGCATTTTGGAATAATTAGTATAAGGCGTCAATACTCGGACCGGTACATGCATCCATCGAAGTTGGTCGCCTGGGTCATGGAAGTTGTGTAGACTTTGATGACTCTGAGCCATTGAAGATTTAATGGAAGGTATCGGCATTTACATTGTAATAATCAGTTGGGAGGTCTATTCCGATGGCCGACGGGAGCGCCTCGCCCCGCCCCACCCAACATTGATGTAATGGGGTCGAGCGAGCTGATTGAATTCACCGTCGTCCCTTGAAAGTTGGAGGATCTTGCTGTGGTTTGCGTAATTTGTTGCCAGCTCCTTCAAATTTGTTTGATCACTTGTATAGCTGGATCGCGAACACGGAAGGATCAAGTGAGCGATGATCAGCACTAATATACAACTGAGGATATCGGAATGTATCTCTTGGGTGAGATGACAAATGACATTATGAAATGGTTGTTGAGCTTGCCTAGGCGTAGTCCATATTGTCAACTTCTGATGAGCTGTATGCACCTTGGGCCTTAGGTGACCAATTACCGCCTCTAGATGTTGTTTTCTGCCCACTGGTACTAGCTTCCTAAGTAAACTCAGGATAGTAAAACTTTTCTAATGCTTGCTTTTTAGCTTCCAAGTATGAAATAAATATCCTGGAGAGAACAATGTAACTGTGCTTGATAATTGCTCTACCCATAGAAATAGAGCACTCCATGAGGTAGGTAAAACTGCTGGTATGTGGCTATGATTAC
>JAEUWK010000738.1:0-53448 GCA_018524425.1 Podaxis sp. AQ795752 | reverse complement strand
TATGTATGCTACAAAAAATCATGACAGTCGACAGTCGCGTGTAGCGCCAGCAAATCCCTGTTTTCAAACATCTGATCAACGACAGTATAGAAATTGAGAGTTCAACAACGAACAGATCACGTGGTGCGTTGATAATGGTTATTTCTCACAGCCACATCCAACAATTCGGCAGGAGTTTTGATCTACAGGCAAACCGCGTCCCTGCATTGTCTATGGTCATCGATCTAGAGCAGCCACTGTTGCAGCTGTCCAAAAGCATGCCAGTGGCCGCAGTAAGCTAAAGAAAGGCGGGTGTCTGACCGAGAAATGCTGGATTACATAACATCGATTCCAGAAACGCTTCTAGCCCACTGAAATGCGGTGCTCGGACCCTACAACAACCACGCCTCCCTACTTGTCCCTGCACAACTTATTTCCTTGTTCTTTCCTCTGTGGCCAACTTGTTCAATACTCTCTCAATCCCCGCCCGCACTGCCCTCCAAAAGACTTTTGGTCCAAAACTTGTCTGCTTCTTGCGCTTGCTGGCTTAAACTTGTTCCCCCAGGTGCATCGGTTAAGACTTGCGGCCTTTTCAGCCCGTCGAGTTGACATCGTGAGGCTTTCTCTCACCTTGCGCCATATCACATTGAATCAGAACGAAGGTTTGGACCCTTTGGAACCCGGCTTAATTCCTCTGCTTTTCTCCGCTTGTACATTGAGGGGGTGGCAGTCATGTCGTCGTGCAATACTTTCCCGACTCAGACGAGGACAGACCAGGTGGTTACAGAGAGTCTCTCCACATCGGTCACGACACATGCTACCACCCTCCCACCTTCTATCACCACTCTTACCCTCACCCCGTCCTGCACTGCGACCGTCGGCCAATGCTCTATTGCACCCATCATAACTACGTCGCAGGTACCAGGTTAGTTGAAATTCTGAACAACAAAGAAAGGTTTGAGCTCACGAGTGACTATAGGCGGGACTTCTACTGTGGTAGACACGATTACCATTACCGTCCCCATTACCTCTTCTCAGGTAACTACGCTCTTGGGAACTTCTTGTGCGCAGACAGGTCAAGATACATCAAACCCAACGCCACCCTCATCTTCGAGTACATGGACCCCTCCGCCTGCCTCCAGTACATTGTCTCCATCCTTTAGTACTCCTCCTCCGAGTATTATTGTAACTTCGTCTTCGTCGACGCAGGCGGATGGGAATGTTACGCCAGTCGTCTACACCATCACATCTACCATCGCCCCCGTTTTGGTCTCACCAACGGCTACTACTGGTAATACCAGCTCGCCCAACTCAGATAACTCACAAAACCTCGGGCCCATAATTGGTGGTGTTGTCGGAGGAACCGTTGGTCTGGGTGCTATTTTATTCTTCGTCTGGTTCCTCCTGTAAGTGGCCTTGACACGCCGTCTATGACACGCTGACTCGGTATGATATATGTCTAGCCGGAGACGACGGAGATGGGATGATATCTTTGATAACGACGATGACACTCCAGCTGTTACTGCCGCCGCAATACATAAAGAAAAACCGGCCGATGTGAATCCCAGACCGTATCAGTATGGTCTCGTCGGTCATACCAAGAGCCCGTCCCTCATGTCGGCACCATCATCCCCGCCTCCGGGAGCTGCACCAGCTTTGGTCGATGGCGGATTCGATCAATCACATCATCGGAACAACTCATCCACCCCCTTGCTTGGTCCAACTATGAGTACGACCACCCCTGGCGCTAGTACCTCGCCCTCCCCAAGGCCGCCAAACAGTACAGGTTCTCTGCGGGGTTATGGACTGCAAGACGCCAATCTCGGCACTCAGGCCCACTGGGATCCCAACCATTTGTATACTGCTGGTGGTACAGCTAACGCCGCTGCTGCGGTGATGGCGAGAAGAGATATAGACCACCGTACAGGCAGTCCCATCAGCTTGCAGGAGCCACGCATCTTACAAATCACGAATGCCGATTTTGGACCTCAGAGTCCGGGGGCTGGACCAGCGACTTCACCTTCGCCCGGGCCTCAGAGGGATGGAAAAGGTAGAATTGTGACAAGGGGAGAGAAGGCGCCAATCGTACATCTCGATGGGAGTCGTTATCAAGGTGCTACTGCCGGAAGTAGCTCTGCCGCCGGACCAGCGCCGCCCGCGTATTCGGAGTAGAACGATGATGGTGGCGGTTGGTCGTCTTGGTGGAGGTGCCGTGTCGTCTGAGCTTTAAGTTGTGCAAATACTCTTGTGCTGTGCTGGACAGTATGATGACATGACTGGTTCTGCATTTGGACATTGCATACTCCTTGCATTGCAGAGTAGAGTATGGTTTCTTCTTTCATAACGCCCATTTCGTATTACGGTTATCTTCTGATAGACTGATCCTTTTCACATTTATTTAGCATCTCATTATCCCTCATCACGTATATGCTTCCTGCACTTTCTTGATCTTCTTGCATTCACGACCGCACACGACAATATTTCCATATACTGCACTGGACTGTTATTCCCTTAGTCTTATGCTAATTCTAATGGGATGGCGCATTTCCGTCCGAATCCTAACCAACGATGTTTCGGGATGTGTGTTATTTCTTCGTTCATTATGATGGCCGAGTGATTCATTTCGGTCATTCGGCTACACGCAGATCAGAATATATCTCCTTTTAATAACAAAGGCCCAGTGAAGCATCAAGCACTTTCTGGATCAAGTGAGACGACTCTCGGACGGGATTATTGATGTGGGCTGCATCATGCACATTGCAGGGTCAATTGTCCATGCTGTGCAGTCACGTGATACATACACGCGAAGACAATGCGGCTGGTTCTGCAATGTGCCATTGTTCTCGAACACATTGTTTTCGCGTTGCCAGCCCAGCAGGGACGGCGAAGAAAGAATGGAAATTATGGAGTGTATCCTATCTGATTCACTTTGGCGGCTTCTCACGCCCTGACCCGAAGTTTCCTATATATCGCACAATAAGCCGAGTGGAACTTCCTTCTACTTGATTCTACCCACTGCTCTACTCGCGACTATTTGATTCTTTCAGCTTACCGGTACCGTTGCTCGACGGTTTTTACAGCTTTCTCGGTGCTGGGACACCTCCAAGATTTTATCCTTCACGATTGTTCACGGCTTTTTTTCCTCGCCAATACTCACATTCACTATTTTATTTATTCCATCCTCTACTCAACAACATGCCAGTGAACGCGCGCGCAAGTGAGTAATGCATGAATTTTGTCTTGAAGCCTGGAGGCTGACTTTCTCTCTTACCATAGTCACATTTATCGGCCTCAATGGTGTCCGTATTCTGAGCATCGTCTCGCTCATACTCGTCTTCTCGAGTACCATATTCGTCATGGTCAACAATGTCAAGGCTGTCAATGCCTTTGAAGCTAACAAGGGCAACATGGACCTGGAAGATTGTGACTATATTGAGTGCGTTTGTTCCTTATCTTACCTCTCTAAATATCAATTGACATGCTATTATCATCTGCTTTGTAGGAACAGCACGGTTCCCAACCAACCAGCTGGTGTATTTTGGGCCATTGTTTCTAGCTTGTTGGTTCTATTCCAGACTATCATTCTATTCCGTGAGTGCTATTGTGACTAATCTGCTTGCGGAGACGTTGACTTGTAAATGAAATGAATAGTGTCCGAGATAAGCTGGCCAATGAAATTCTTTGACCGCTACTTCCCCGTGCTAGGCTCTGAGTTCGGTCTCGGTGCCCTCGGTATCTTCCAAGCCCTGTACGCAGACTTACATTTCTCAACTGCTATATCGGGTGACTAACATTGCATTTTCTTGTAAACTCGTTACAGAATCTCAACTCAGATCCTCTCACACCACGTCGATGACTTCTCCCTTGTCTCTGCATTCTTCCTCTTCGCCCTAGGCTGTCTCAATATGCTCCTCGGTCTCATCTTCCGGGCCTCCGCCAAGCCCAAACGTTCCGTCACCTCATGGCGCAACGAATCCAAGCCCGTCCTCCCCACACACACCGGCTCCTCCGGCTCAACAAAAGTTACCACAAGTTTCGCTATCGGCAGACGCGACACGTACTTCCCAGGCTCGGGCACGACACTCCAACGCGGTGGCTCTGAACATGGTAGCACGTACAAGAGCCCGCTTCCTTACAGCGAGAAGGCCGGATATGGGTTTGGTACCCATGGAGAGAAAGCTGCTGGGTTGAGGGGGTTCTTGTTGCAGAAGCCTGAAGAGGCTCTGCCGAGATATATGACTCCACCACCGGCCCTGTCCCGGAATGGTACTAAGAGGTCTTCGAGCTCGAGTTTCGAGTCACCGAGTCACAGGAGGAGCGAGAGTCGAGGCTCTGAGGGTAGTCGGTCGAGATCGCATAGGAGTCCTTCGCCCAGTGAGGGAAGGAGGACACCGCATTTCAAGTCGAGTCCCACTGCCCTGTAAATCTTGGTGGGATGTGGTCAATATTAATACCTGTTGACCGAAGTCGATGCATGGCTGCCGTATGGGGCAAATTTCGATGTGGACTGAAAATGCTGCTGGGATAGAGGCGAGAATACTTGACGACTTTGGTTGGACTCGAACATTTTCCTTGACGATTGAGTTGGGACTGGTTTTCTTAGACTCATTTGTGCGACGATGATGCTCATTACCTTACGATCCTTACGGACCCTTGCGTGGCTCTTCCTAGTTCCTGTCTATTTAATCTTTTCTTGCGCAGCATCGGTGCGCAGGGCCTTATGAGGTGCTGGGCCGAGTTGCTTGTCAATGACTCTGTACACTAGATAGGATATTTTACTTCCTAGTCTGTTGTAAAAACAGTATATAATTTATTGCCCTCATCCAACTCCAGGAACGATCGTGTACGCAACTGTGGCATTCTGAAATCAAACATATACAAGACTATGAAAGCCCGACCTTCGATTAGCAAGGTGGAGGATGAGCAATGACACTAGAGGATGTCTGGAACAACTTGATTTCCGCATTCCTACGATTGACCAACCCCTGCAAAACCTGCCCACCAGCAAACACCCACTTGGGCAACTCTTCCGCCGCAACAGTGTTCGGATTCTCTCCATTATTCAACCTCGCAATCAACGTCGAACTACCAACAGCACCACAACCCTCGTTAAACGCCCAACTAACCAGAGCACCGTATTGGTTGTCATTCAACCGAACGGAGTTGACGATGTCTTTTGTGATACAGTTCTCGAAGGTGCGGAGGTCGTTGTTCAGAAGGGTGGTGGCTTCGGCCTGGGTTAAGGGGAAGGAAAATGGGACTTCGGAACAGCTAGATGTTTGGCAAAGGTGGCCGTAGCCGACAGTCGGGAGACCAACAGGGTCTGGGGCAGGGCTTGCGACGAAGCCTTCGAATTGTTCGATGAGGCTGATGGTTGCGGAGTTGACTGCAGGAGCCGCGCAACCTGAAGCTGGCAAGCAGCACTCGAAATCAGTGGGTCCGGGACAAAGACCTTGACAGACGGACGCATAGGTAAACGATCGATCTGGATTTTAGAATGAGGTTACCTGGGGCGATGTTGCCTGTGGTGCAGGAGCTGGTGAAACGGCAGGTACCGCCACTACCGCAGGACGCAGTGCAGCATTGAATATCGGTAGGGTCGTTGGGGCAGAAACCGGGGTGAGAAGTGCCTCCTCCAGAGGAGCAGCTGCTGGTGGAGATGCAGGTGCCGGGAGCGCCGTTCGCAGTGCAAGCCCCATTTAGGGCGCCCAAGACAGAAGGGACGCCGAGGAGAAGGAAAGCTAGAGGAATCATGAGCTCGTGTTACTAGAGGGACAGATATCCCGTATTATCCAGCTCCTTTCGGGGGGCGAATGGGCTTTATATTCCAAGAGCCCTGTTCCCGTCCATATGAGGCCCCCGCTTTCGATGTGGGTAGTCCTGTGATATTCGTCCTGTCGGGCATGTTGGGTGGGTTATACTCGTGGACAACAGAGGCTCTTATTGGACACGTAGCATGCGGCAAGCGAATCTCAACGCGAAAAGAAGTGTAGTGTATCGACCGGCTGATGGGGGAGGAACCTTGGTAATATTCAATTCGGTTGCTGATGGTTGCGAGTTTTGAAGAGGCACGCGAACAGAAATACATCACTGGCATCCATAGGACTGAGAGAGATAGTTATCAGAGAAGCATCGCAGTGCGAAACCAAGGATCTCAGAGCCCGACTGGCAATCTTGAGACCGAAACGACATATTTGGACAGAACATCAATACATGAGGATTACTCTGAGCAACCAGCGTTCCCAATCCCACAGGGCCATAGTCACCAGAAATTTGTTGTGACAGCGAGTTGTCAAAAGGCAAAAATAAATGATTAGAACAACGCAGCAAGAAGGTGACGAACGCGAAAGCCGAGACGGGTGCGGGAACTTGATTGGATTTTTCCGCCAGTGCAAAGTGGGTAAGGAACAAATACACAGAGTTAATATATATTCTGAGCAAGTACCCCCTTTGGACTTGTGTGTATATGCCTCCTGCGGCAACGGAGTCGTCTACTGCGGGGTTGGCTAGAATTTTCAGGTTATGTCGTTCCGTCTGGGTAACTGAGAGGCAGACTTCGAAGTCCTGACAGCTAAGGAATCGCTTGAGTGAACAGCAAGCTCACATCCAGATCTCGGAATTTCGTTTGCTCCCTCTTTGGACGTCTGGACTTGATTCGGAGCTATGGATATAAATCTGTATGAACCTTTAAACCACATATAAACCATTTCTACCGAGTGCTGAGAACGGAATGTTGGCCATTACAGCAAGTAAGACAGGATATAATACCAAACAACCAGCTACATAATAAGACAGAGAGTAACATAGAACGAGCCGTACAACATATTGCATGCATACAAAACATGAACCTCAAACAGAACCCGACCACAGGTCAACAATGGTCATCCTTATAACATATTGAACACGCATTACCTCCATCGTCTCCTTAATACCCTCTCCTCAACCTCTCATTCTCCTCTCTCAATCGCCTATTCTCCTCTCTCAAATCATTCAAATCTCCAACGTACTCCTCCATCAGCTTCCTCAGCTCCTGCTTCCACCCCCTCCCCATCCTCACCAGATCCAAGTGCAAACCCACCATCTCCGCCTGGGTCTCCCTCTGGAAATCATACATCACATCTTTCACAATGGTCCTCAACAGCTCATGCGCACTTCCGGCAGAGGGTGTTCCTGGCATATGGGCAGGATGTCGAGGGCGGCGTGGCGATGCGTCCCATGATAGGCTCGGACCGTGACCTTGTGCCTGGGACGAGGAACTGGTAGGTAGATGTCGGCGGGGTGAAATTCGCAGCGATAGGCTCTTTTCGCGTTCGCGTTCTTCATCGTCGTCAGACTTAGAACCTTCGATTTCCCCGCCCCCACGGCCCTCCTCCAGGTGATCATTCTCTTTCCTGAAACCAACTGACTTCGTTCGGCTCACATCATCGTTCTTCGATATTTCCCCACTTCGACCGGTTGCACCCTTACCAGCCTTGATCCATGCCTTGACTTCAGGCGTTCCCAGTCCAAGAACCGCCATGCCTTTCTTTTTCTTCTGCGATGGAATGGGTGTCACTGGATCCGTCTTCATATCCGGTAAATCTGGTGAAGGTGTTCGACTGGCTTCGCGTGGTTTCGACATAGGTGATGCAGGGCGGAGATTAGACTTAACACCAACAGGAATAGGAGGGACGGGTGGAACTGGTGATGTTGGCAAAGCGTGTTTTCGTCGAGAGCTAGCAGAAGAATTCAACCCAGAAGACGCAGTACGCGTTGAGCGCGAGGAAACAGTGGGTGAAGAACCTGGAGGTGCCAGGGAAACGGAAGACGTGGCTCGGGAGCGGACACGAGCCCGCGCATTGGAGACCGATGATAATGATTCAGGAGTGGTGGCTTGGACGACCACTGACGGCTCAGCAGGTCTTGTAGTTGTAGATGACTTTCGTGCCCTATCATAGGTAGAAGCGCTGGTTCGACGTGTCGATTCCAAGGCCAAGTCAGCCCTCGCGGACGAGCTTCTGGGTTTGGGATTCGGAGAGGCAGAGGATAGGGAATCTGGCTTTTTTGCTTTGGCAGTTCCAGATGTGGCGATGGCTTTGGTATCCAGACTGTTACTGTTTCCATGTGGATCCCTTGCGGGAGATAGCACTTTCTTGAGGTTCGTAGTCTTCGACAGAGGAGATTGTCTAGGTGTTCCAGTCTTGGGTGGTGCTTTACGGACAGGTGTTGCCGTGACACCAGGACGTATGAGTCGTGGTCGTATGGGAGAGGGTGCAGGCTTCGAGATGGAGGTGCTGCTCAGGTTCCCGGCAGATAGTTTGGGCGTCGCTTTTGCTTTGGTGTCGTCAGGTGGATTCTTGAGTTTTTTCTAATGTGCGGGTCAGATTTTGGGAGAGTTGACCCTTCTCGTACACATACTTGAACAGCCAGAGTAGTAATGGAACTTCCAGACTCGCTAACCACAATCGACTTCGCAGGCTTGTCCAAAGCACGCAAGTCCTGGATCAACAGTCTACCATCTTCAGTCCCGAGATAGATCAATGCACCTTCTGGGGAAAATGCAATTGTTGTCAACGGGACCTTCAAGCTTAACGTTCGGAAAAGCCTAGATGAAGATGTCTTCAATACTACGTTTTACAGGAGTGATGAAGTTCGACGCGCACCCTTTCTCCTTGTCCAAATCAACTAGACCAACAAAGCCGTCCTTCATAGCAATCGCGATCAACGTTTTACTAAACGGACTGCAAGCAATGGCAGAGATGCAGTTGCCGACCTCACTCATCGAGATGATCTTCAAGGGTGCAGAAGGGCGAGTCGTGTCGTATATCAATACTTCATTCCCAGAACTAACCAATAACCGGGTGCGTATATGTGGGTGGAAGACGCATGTGGTGACGGACGTCTTCAAAGGCAGGCCACGGAGGATGGTATGCGAGCCGGTTGTGAAATTGTGCACGTAGACTTCATCTAGGAGCCCACACGCAAGGAGTGTTGAGTCGTTGGAAAGGGATAAGGAGAGGACATCTCGTTTATGCGAGCCAAACGACCGAACAACTTTGGCTGTTGAACCACTACACTCCAGCATATAAACGTACTCCCCCGCGCAAAAGATAACCGAGGATGTATCCTTTGCTATTAGGCATCGTATAGGATCCCCTTCAAGAGTATACAAGACCTTGAGCTGATTCGATGATGGCTCGTAACGGGAAATCGTCTGGGCGGAGGAAAGGTAAAGGGCCGAATTGTCGGTTGCCCATGCGCTGGCACCATAATCGTCTGTGGTTGTAAGGCGCGATGGTAAGATTGAAGGGCGGTGTTTGAGAGTAGCTGGGTCAGCAATGGCTAGGACAGCCGTGGTAGTAACGGCGAGCATCGGTCCACCCTTCATCTCAATCTCTCAACCAACATCTTGCCACAAGACGCGTAAACATGTGCATACAATGGAGACGCGCTACATATCAGTCATGTGATGTTCTTCCTTAGCATACATCTTCCTGGTTGTAATCCTCCACCTCTGCCTTCCCCCCATTTGTACCTTGCCAGGACGTTTAAGCCTGGAGTCCAGCTTCGGGAAAGAACCTTGTTTATAGAAGTCAACGATAGTGCCATGTAGCCCAGCTGAACGTGTGCGCCAGCAGCTTGGGTCATGAATGTTGTATTTTCCCCTGAGCAATTGTCCTAGATAATTTTGGCAGTGTGATGGCTCACATTATCTAGTCGTTCGGCGCAAAGGGAGGTTGCATGGGAACCAACGGCTGACCAAAGTTCCGGGGCCAGGGCGAGGATATGAGTCTATAAGAGCTTCGACCATTAGTTTTGCACAGTAACCCTCGTCTAGCAGGACGGATTCGGGGAGTGTGAGATGTGGGCTGCGTGTCCAGTGTGTACTAAATATCGACCATATTCTCCCGCTGATTGTTTGCTGAACACTGGAGTTCTTGTCAGCACAAGAAACACAGGTGTCAACGTAGCCACCAAAAAAGAGAGGAGTTGTGCATTTGATTCGAAACAGGAGAGCATAAATAACCAACGTTTCGAAGCAAGGAAATAGACGTATGGATAACAATACGGACCTCTACTAAGCTTCATTCAGAATCTGATATATCCATATCCATTTCAGCTTCTTCATCTGCGCTGATTTTCTTCGACCCGGTGAGCGGAGAGGATTTTTGGGCAGGGGGTGGAAAGTAGCCGTTGGGCTCGAACTGTGGACTAGGAAAGGCTGCAGAACTGGTAGTTGTGGATTCGGCGTTGGGGGGAGGATGCTGAGGTGGCACGGGAATGAGAGGGGAAGGGGAAGGGGGTGGTTGGGGCAATGGAGGTGGAGGAGATGAGGGCGGCGGAGGCGGTACTGGTGGTGGCTCGTCAGGAGGCGGAGGGGGTATTGGGGGTGGCTCATCAGGAGGTGGTGGAGGTTGGCCGGACAGTTGGGCCAAGTAGTCATCTTCGCTATCGAAGGCAGCATTCCATTCGATAGATGACAGCGACGGGGCATCCTGTTTGGTGTATGCGAAAAGGAGCTCCGATGAAAAGTATGTTGATGGGTATGCTGCCCATCGAATAGGCGTAGAGGTCTGAGGTGAGGTTTTCTGATTCCCTTGATCTACGGAATGATCCTCGCCATTCGGTTGTGTATTGGCAGATTTTCCTGCAGATAGAACGTTTTCCGAGACGTCCTCAACTTCACCGAGGTTGCCAAAAATATAGAATGGTTCATCTGAACGGTCGTAACCTCCATCCAGATGTTCGTTCCAGATCCTCGCACGTACTTTGTCTCTAGGGTCCAGAACACTGATCCAGCCCGGAGGATAGCCCCAAGTTGCGATGTTCCTCAACCATTCACCCTCGCCAAATCCAATAGCCTCCCGTAACAGGGGTCCTTTGATTTGGCCAGGCTGGAAGATATTGAGCCATTCCAGTCGTTGTTGTCGCCAACCTTCAGCAAGGTAGATTCGAGGGTGGTCTATGGCTCCACGTAACTCTTTGTAAAAGTTAAAGTATTGGCGGGACAATGATATCAATTCTTTATCTCGCCGGAAAGGACATGCGGGTACGGAATGGTCAGGTGAGCCGCAATTGAAGCATAGATTAACTGGATCTGGCTCCTCCTCTTCTTTATCAAACTCCTCTTCGCCCAGTACTGTATCGGTATGACGCTCATATATGCCGCATATATACGATTCGTACCATGGGTTGATGGCGCCTGAGGTATCGATAAAGAAGAGAGGCTCGGAGGAAGTTGGCGCTGTCACTGCGCTTTGGTCGTGCTCTCCGATGGTGACTGCTGTTCCTGGGACTGTTGTTGATCCCATTTCTCTAGTGCTTGAGTCAGAGTCTGCGCGTCCCAGCGACCTTTGGCAATTTCCTTGCCCTCGAGATGCAGCGCAGGAATCCAGTAAACATACTTCTTCTTCCACCGCTCCTGGCCCTCTTCCTGAATATTGATGGTCTCCAACTGGAATGGCCGCTGAAGGTGGGATGCTCATTAGAGCTGTTGACGTTGAGAAGATATGTTACCCACTTGTTGGCGAACTTTGGCAAGCTCCACCTTTGCAATCTGTGCGGATATGAGCATATGCTAATGAATGGGAAAGATTGCTTACATCACAAAGGGAACAATTAGGTCCCGAGAACAGTGTCAGACGAGGAATACGAACAAAGCGAGTAGCCATGGTTCACGTGTCATACAGTCGTGAGCAACCTCAGGTGTTGACAAGCGTCAGCATCCACAAATCCTCGACCACGTGATAAAACGCGTCATATTTTTGGGAACGTGTCGCGATGGTTCGCCTCAGTCTGGGCATTTGTAGGTGCAGAAGGGCAGTCTACTAGTAGTCTGCACCATCTCGATGGCTTAGGGTTCCTATAGCAGTGGTGAGCTTCAGATATTGGAAATTCAGCCTCAGCCAATCTGGCCAGCTCTCGGCCTCCGATGACAACTGGCGAATCAGATTGGGGAATTGTCGGGTCATAGGGATGGCGAGTTTGTCGGAGTGTTTTCCTTCCAACTTGCAAACAGCCATACTATCTGAACGCTAAATCTGGCTAAACTCAGGACACATATGGGAGCTGTCAATCAAATGGACGACAGCGGCAGACGACATTCACTCCTTAATTTGCTTCAACACGTGATGCCTGTCACAGGCTTTCAGTTCACAAGGTTGCACAACAGTTCGTCTTGTCTCTTTGTTCCTTTTCTTAATTCTACGCCTGACTCGCGTCTGCAAGGCCCATGCCCTGCAATGACCCTGCCAGAACCTGCATGGCGAGTAAGGAGTGCGTTTTAGTTGTGCTTTTTGTCCTGGGACTTTACTTACTGACGGTGACAGCACGACCATGTCCGTTTTACCAACAAGGGCGTTGCATCTTTGCAGGTTCTTGTAATTTCCTGCACACCGCACCAACGCAGTCTGCACCTGGTGCAGGGACGAGTCTAGGCTCCATAGAAAACTATCCCCAATCTTCCGCATGTTCGACGCCGGTCAAGCCCCCGCTCATTTCTGTCGAATCGCCACATTCCATTCGTTCACCTCGGATTGCTAGCTTATTGTTGGCCTTGAAGGATGTTCTTGGTGATGACCCAGAGGATGGATTGGTCGTTGAACCTACGATACAGGATAGTTCAACGGCTAATACTTCTTGGTCGGCTAACTCAACCACCTTCGTTGACGATACAAATCCTGCCACAGAAAAAGTGCTAGAAAAGTGTTCTCCCCCATACTCACCCCCTAACACAATCCCTCCTTTTGACGCCAACGATCCTCTCTTTAATGACCAACATTCCTTTGTTCATGATTCCCAAATCGGCGACAACGTAGTTCGAGACGCCGAAAGTCCGCCATCGCCTTATGCAGATCCCGACGGGGAAGACGATGCCCTGCGGATTGACACCTCAGCCTCGTTCAACCAACCCTCCATACATACTATCAGCAGCTCCCCAGTTGCCGAGGATGATCTAGAAGGGCAATATGTCGAACACATCCATTCAGTTGCTCGTGATGATCTACTCTCCCCTGTCGAGGTATCGAATCTCCGACTGGCCAATTTTGCTCGAGTGTCTATGGATATGACGGAATACGTTGACGACGATGACACTTGGCGGCCACCGTTCCCTTTAGCTTTTTCCCCGCCACGGAGTCCGGCCCCTGGCTCTACATTTGAGCTTCTAGCTTCCCCTTTCGGCAGTCCCAGTAGTCGTGTGCTCTCTCCTCGGTTAAGCGCCTTCATTGGACGCCATCCCATTGTTGCAACTGGAGGGAACGCCAACGATCAGGGAGCCCGTGAATCAGATCTCGACTCACCGCAGGCTCGTCCCGTCCAAGGGAACGCAGAACCCACTGAAACATCCTCGCGTGTCGCGTTGGCTGCCGCCGAAGAGGATGAGGTCTTGTTACCCGCGTATCAGGTTTTTGCGGATGGAGGGGAGGAACCTGACATTATAACGGAAGATGAATGGTCGAAGATGCCTGAAGATGAGCAGGAGGATTCTGAAGGATCTTCAATTGGAGACAAAGAGGAAAATTCCGGGGAAATTTCAATCAAAAACGAAGAGGAGAATTCTGGAAAGGATTCAAGTGAAGACGAAGAGGAGGATTCTGGAGAGGATTTAATTGAGCGTGAGCGAGACGAATCCCAGGAGGATTTGGGTGATACCGAGGGGGATGACGGCGACATATGTATTAGCTCTGTGTCGCGGTGGTATTTAGAGGGTGGCGAGATGGCTGTCCACGCTGGAAGGCAACACTCCGCCCAGCAAGAGGTCCAGTTCGCGATAAAGTGCTCAAGTCAAACACCCACTCGTTTTTCCCAATCTCCAGAGGCCGAGTTCTACCAGGACGAGACTATCGCTAATTCATTGACCACAGGCCAAGAACAAGAGGTTATCCGAGGTATATCCGACCCTATGCCTTCAAGACATGATTCCATTTCACCCGCTAGACAACCTCTATCCATTACCGAGTCTCTTCCGGAATTACCTCCTCAAGGTTTCCAGGAATCCGCATATGATCAATCTCCTGAAGTTCGCCCTCCAGCCTTGGTCCGGGAAAGTCGTGGGGTTCCGAATCCGGATTTGATTGACGAGGTCCCAGTGTTTAAGGAAGAGGTCTCTGAAGACGTTGGAAACGAGTCTAACGTCAGCACGACTGCGCGATTGGCATATCTTGAACCTGGCGACGAGGAACAATTCGGAGATGGCAATTCATTTACGTCGTTATACAACATATATTCCGACTTTTCTGCTTCGCCTCCAGTGAGCCAAGAGTCAGCACTATCTGCTGAGGTTCAGGAATGTCGTTCGACGGATACCACACCGGGAGAGTCATCGAGTATTTCGACTCCTCTAAGCTTTACACGCGAGCGTGTGTTTATGCCTCCTTCGCCAGAGGATCGCAGCCGGATGATGATGAGTGAAGTCTTACATCGTTCTCAATCCCCTATATCTTCTCAACATTCCATTTCACTTTCGAGGCGGTCGAGTAGGCTGGGTTCTCCCTTTGTTATCCAACCCGAGAATAGGGACGTCACTGGGAACGTGGATGACATCAAGTCGACCGTCTCCGAAGGATCGAGGAAGGTTCCATTTGGGTGGCGAAATTCCCTGGTTTCGGTGAGTATATGCATATTTTGCTTATCATCGACCCTCTGATTTTCTCGCTTGTGCTTAGAATCGCTCGAGTAAATCCGCTCGTACCTCTCGTACCTCGCGAACGATAACACGCCCCACCTTGGAGTCGCTAACCAGTCCCCTTCCCGCAGATGAACCTCCGTCTTTGTGTTCTTCCCCCTCCAGCCCTGCCCCACATATTTCCTCTCGTCTTCGGCCATTAAGACTGGTGAGTCAGGCCGTTCCTATTACTTTGTAAGGACATAGCTGAGGTTTATCCGTAGTCTATCATTCTTAATTCTCAATCTCAACCATCACATCCTGCACCTTCTGATATTCCTTCCACATCATCCGATCATCAGCAACAACCACCTGGTAAATTCTTGCCTATTTCTGTGGCCTCACTCCTGCTTACCATTATATAGGGAATCGTCGCGTATCTACGTCAATCTCAAATGTATCATCAAATCGCAGAATGTCGCACAATCCTTCGGTACGAAATGCCTTCCAGACTATATGTTATATTGCTCAACATGTTTTCCAGCTTTCGTCTCGTTTTTCGCTTATGTCTGATCGCATGCGCAATAATTTAATTTCCTCGGATAGCCGCACTCCATCTCCACTGACTTCTGACAACTTTGCACAACTTTCAAATTTCGGGCCTCCATTATCGGCTCCAGCATCTCATTCTCACATCTGGCGCAGAGCGTCAATATATTCCATGATGTCACAAGATGAATACCCCCGTACATCGAGCAGGCTCTCTGAACCCGCTATTCGCCCTATAGATGAAGATGAAGAAGACGACGATGATTACGATGAACACCACGAAACTCACGACCAAAACCCCGAATACAAACACGACAATGATGAGCATATCTGCAGACGCATTACACCTCCCATACCAACCCCTCCGCATAGTGCCACCGTTGTCCAACCCTCCCGACTGTTCTATCATGCTGTATCCACAGCGAAGCCAACACTGATGTTCGCCATTGCTAGTGACGATGTTGCAGAGGTTAAACGAGTGTTAGAGAGTGGTGATGTTGGACCTAATGACGCTATCGGTCCCCAGACGGCGTTAGAGTTTGCGTTGACGAATGATCAATTAACGAACAAAATGGAGATCGTCAAGACGCTCTTGGCATATGGCGCCGATCCCCGTGCGGTGAAGCAATCCAATGCCACTGCCCAACGGCGCACTTCAATAACAACGGAAACCGCGAGTGCTCGGGATGTGCAAGAACCTCCGACGACGTCGTTTATAGATGACATAGACCCAGCATTGAAGTACGCATGTTTTGTTTTCTCTGGTCTGTTTTATTTGGCCCGTTTTGCTGATCCGATAAACTGTTTCAGGTACTATGTTGAGCGGGCTGATGCCCCTCATACACGCCGCACGTCAGCTCTAATACATCGCTCATTCTTCCGACCTCTTACGAGGGTGCGGTATGAACTTGTTGGCCAGGATTGTGTGCTTGAACAGTTGTTCCGAGTGTTAAGCATGCAGTCTCGCGGTCTTTCAGTAGCACCTATCGTTGTGCTCTTATGCGGCCCCAGTGGACACGGCAAGAGTCTGCTTGCGCGGAAATGTATGTTCAAGCTTGCCCCTTATGGGGTATGCGGGTGTTAATGTTTGTTCTCATTCTATTCTGACAGTTGGATCGTTGCTTGATGTGCCTACACATACGGTTAATGTGACGACTCTGAAATCCACTCATGATATATGGCAATCACATTCAATGAGCCCATATGAGGTATGTAATGCTATTTATGTGCTGTTGAGAGATGTTTATGAACGATGGAACAGACCCCGACAACATGTACCCTTGCGGAATTCTTGATCAACAACGAAGGCAAGCGATGTGTTGTTGTGCTTGATGTAAGGTCCCTGTTATCATTGCTGTTCCAGCGCTTACCACAATCACAGGAGATCGAGAAAACCGACGAGAAAACCCTATGGTCATTGCTCATGCCATGGGAACTTGGGCGGTGCTCATTTGAGGCCGGTAGTCGGCACATTGACGTTCGCAATGTTGTGTGGTTAGGCACGTCAAACATCGGGCACGACCTCGTCTTCAAACATCACGAGGCACGAGTGCGCCCAGATGACATGATGGCGCGTGAGGAGTACGTGGAACTGATGGGGCTACTGCGTCCGCTTGTATCTGAGCGCCTCGGGGTGAGTGCATACCTTGACACATTGATGTGTTGGTTGCTGCCCGCAATAGCTATAAGTATGCTGACGTAGGATGTGTGACAGGCGTCGGTGTTGTCAAGAGTCACTACGGTGCTGCCGTTCGTGCCGTTTACGCTGGAAGAGAAGAAGGCTATTTGTTCAGAGGCATTGTATTCACTTGGAGGTGACGATGTGCGGTCGTTGTCCGTGAAGATGGTCGAATCTGTGATTCGGGATGCTTTGGCGAGTTATTGTCCAGCCGAGGGTGCAAGATCTTTGTATAGAGCGGTCTCGAGTCGGCTGATGGATATCATCTAATGTTCTTCGTTTGCTTTCTTTCGTTTTCTCATCTTGGTGGTTTGGAGCTCGGATTCGGATGCATTCATTTCTCTTTCTGAGTGTATTATCATTGCTTAAGTTATTTTTTATTTTAATCTTGTTTACTACTTAATTCAACACCACGCGTTCTTCTGCTCAATTACTTGTTTGACTACGGAAGCCCAAAGAGGAACAGCAATGCCCGATATACCATATTAAGAGACGGAATTCTCGAAATGTGGTATATTGATAGATGAAAGTGCTTAAATAGACATGTGTGCAGAAATCTTGTCAACAGTGATCCATAATGACAGGACACGACAGGCATCTGATCTCGTTGCTGTTCCCTCCACGGGCACTTGTAAGGAGGGGGGAGGCACAACAACTGATTAATCCTCCCCCGCCTTCCCTCCCCTCCTTTCCGGTCTCAACCTTCCGTTGAGCTGGTTCGTCCGCTCCTTGACTGGTCGCCAAGTACCAGTGCTTCCCCTCCTTTGTGACAATCGTTTTACGCTAAGATATTACATTCTCTTCTTTACGCGTTTTCCGGTGTTTCAACCGTTGTCCAGAAAGTCCAGATGATGCATCACCGTCGCAATGCTGTACTTCGTCGTCAACCATACTTGATGATGAGGGCCGACGCGGCCAATGATAGTGCTGGGCAGCATGTCGAGGAACCACAAGCGACTGCGGTATCGCATCAGTTACCAAAGACGACAGTAGTCGTTGTGATCGTACTTGTAGTTTTGGGTCTATTCCTTATCGGAGGTGAGCATAAACTGTTGGAACAAATAGAATGTACTGAGACTTTTGTTGCGTTACTTTAGGATCCGCGTTTTGGGTGCATCGTGTTTGGAAACGGAAGAGAGATAGAATGAAACGGTTGGCGTCCGTGCCGGTATCGAATAAGAAGATTCTGAAGGACGCAGTTCATACACAGTTGGACCTTGAAACCGCATCTGAGTCGGATGAAAAGATTAGTCCGGGTTTGGAGGGACCGAAGCTGATCGCGGCCTCTGATGGGACCTCAACTTGGCATGCAAGCGTAGATGGGAAGAGTATGGACATGGACGATCTGGGTCAGGATGTGGGGTGGGTCCCGCAGATAAAGTCGAAGTATGGGGTGAATATCCTTGCTCCAAAACCGGCTTTGATGAAGAAGCAAATACAACCCAAGGCGCAGCAGAGGCAGCAACCTGTGACGATGCATTATACGATGCCGAGCTTATCCGGGAGCGAGGGGTTGGGCATGTCACCACCTCCGTCGTACTCCGTTGCGAATAACATCGGTGGAGTGTTGAGCCGTGTGGAGGATGTGGATATTGGTGGGGAGAGGATGGATATGGTTAATGTGAAGACTCCCGTCCAGCCCGTGGAAGCGTCACCTGCGACACCACCTACGAGTGCATCCCAGTCCGGGTTGGACGTTCCTGCTTCTGTTCCTCCAACGCCCTTGAGTCCCGCGCGTTCTTCGTCCCTTGTGACCGCGGATGCTACCCCTGCGTCTTCTCAGCTACAGGAACACGTTACCACCGCCTCAGCAATTCGTCACGTTAAAAACAACTCCTCGCAAACCTCCTTCGGTCGTTCGCCTTCCGTGTCGGACCGTTCTGAGCTTCCGAGGCTGATGACGGTCACCAACACGTTCATACCAACTCTTGACGACGAATTGCCTGTTAAGGCGGGTGATACTGTGCGTTTGTTGGAGGAATTCAAGGATGGTTGGTGTATCGTCCAGTATGTGGGCAGGTTTGACGCAGCCAAGGGTGCTGTTCCGAGGATCTTTTTGCAAGAGCGAAGGAGTGTTGTCCCGGCACGCAAGATTTCCACCACCTCCTTGTCGAGCTCTATTTCGGACTCCTATCGTCGTTGAACGAGCTGCGTATAACCTGTGATATCGCGAGTATGGCCTCAGTTCGGGTGATTCATGCATTCAAAGATTTATTGTGCTTACCTGTTATTGAAAATCTGGTTTTGGACGTTTTTTCTTTCAACCTTATTGAACTATCCTTGTAATTGGTGATCTTTCATATTCCGTCTTCCCACTCTCGACTGATTCTTCATGATTGTTTTTGCCGGGTTATTGCTGTCGGTCGGACAGGGACGTAGATCTGTGATCCACTTTCGCACTTCCCATGCCGCCCTTGTACCATCGAACCTCCGTGTTTCGTATACGTACTATTATGCAGTATCAAACTGCAGTATCTTGACATCAGGTTGAGCCAGTAACGATTTAGATTCAGAACCGAGAGGAAGAACGACGAGGATTGTGTAGAGTGCAAATGGCAACACACTGATATTACTGGACACGAGGGTTAATAACATTACGGAGACACTCATTCCTCAGCCAAGAGAGCCTTTCGTCTGTACTTGGCTTGATCCCTCAACCACTGAAAAACAAATGTGAGAGAGACTCTGGTAATGTAAGGCAGGCACAGACCTGTCGGTATTGAGGTATAGAACCGATTTTCTCGCCTGCGAGGAAATCGTAAGCATACATATGAGATAAAAGTGCAATTTCAGATACCATAATAGTCGGGAATTGGGCTTGTTGGGCTCTGGAGGGAGGCGTCGACGCGATTCTTGGCTATCCGTTGGTAGAATTCACGATCCTTGGCATCAATAAGAGCAAGATTGCGACGATGAGACATTCTCCATAGCGTAGTACCAAGACTAGGCCCGACAAGAGCTCCTACGCCTGTGCAACCGTAAATACCACATAAATATACCATGCCGGGAGACATACCGACGCAACCTACGGTGCATATACCGTAGAAGAAGAACGGGTCAATCCCCTATGAAGATTGGTCAGTGGAGGGGCTGCAAAGTGAACCGGATGGCATGCACCATGATCAATTTGGAAGGATCAGTGTCAAGGTTTCCGAAATATGTAACACCTCCGGCAAAGCCGAGGAATGCACAGGGAATGGTGGCAGCCTGCAACTGCGGATAAAATATGTTCTTTCAAAGAAAAAGCACCTAAAACTCACGACTTGCCACTTCCGCTTGCTTCCTCTAATAGCTAGGTATTCGCGCCATGTGAGCGTCGGTTGAGACGCGGCCTGAGTTGAACCCGTGGAAGTGTATGTTCTGAAGACAAAACGGTGCTGTTTGGGAAACTGGCGTAGGGCATGTCTAGAAGTGAGGGCAAGTGGACGACAGAGTATGTGTTCAGTCATGACGTTCAAATTTTGGAGGAACAGTTGTCTGCTTGGACGGGGCTGCCTTCAATCCACGTGAGACCATGAACTGGTATTTACCGTGGGAATATGTTGATCCCTATAAGTAGCCGGACTGATCATCTTTTGAGTCATTGAGTCATTCCTACTTTGGAATAACTCGCTGTGCGTAACACAAGTCTTGTTCATTCACACTATGGAATTCTGTCCTCCTTGCGTAATATGCTGTTCTGTATGCGCCTCAAAGCTGCCCAAAACATCCCTCCATCATGCATTTGGCACCTCAAACTCTCAGCCATACGCACTCAATAACCTTTTAGCTGTTGGCACCGTTACTGTTAAAAGAGTACCCCAACAAGAACCTTCCCTGTGCGACCACGCTCATGCAGATGATGGCTGGCATGAATACAATGGCCATTGGCACTCGGGCTATCTTGAACCAGATGATGCAGACCTCAGCGAACAGATCCGATTTTTGGTCAAGCATGATTTCGCCAGGGCAACATACAACATCACCAGTGAAGAAACCTTCACGCTGCGGATTTACTTCATCCCAGTCGACCTCCCGAAAGTGAAAGGAAGCCTTCATCACCATAACCGCAAAGACCATGTTCTTGGTCCTGCCCGTCGTTACCTCCGGAACTTGATGCCAAAAATTTCTCGGAACCGAGACCAGTGGTACGGCTATCCTTGTGGAGACGACTTCAACTTCAGAACCTTGATATATGCGCCGCCGGTTTGTTATATCGATACACATCTGAACCTCGTTAGTAACCGTTTTGTAGGATGATCGCACCCTCGCAGAGATTTATAGCGATCTTTCATCACCTGAAGTTGACCCCTCAAAACCTTGTAACGAAACAGTGGCTCGGCTGCTCAAGTATGACGATGATCTGGAAGGCTTCGGTTTTCGCAGCGTTTTGTATCAGTACCAACGTCGTTCCATAGCCGCCATGATCACTCGGGAACTTGTTCCTCACGCCTTGCCGGACCCGCTTTACATCTCACTTTCAACTATCAACGGCAAGGACTTTTATTTCCAGCCCGGCACGATGGAAATTATAACCGAGCGCAGGATGGTGGAACCAACTCGTGGAGGACTATTATGTGAAGAACTGGGTATTTGGTTAGATATTTCTGTTTCATAGTCCTGCTCAATCGCGCTTAGGCACTGGAAAAACGGTGATGATTCTGGGCTTGATCCTGTCTACACTGAACCAGTTGCCTTCACCTCCCGATACGATCGCAGAACCCCCTCTCATCCTTACACCTCTCTCACTTAAATATTTCCCCTCCAGTCCCTACGCCAGTGCCCGGCGAGCTATTCTCCGCGAAAAATCTCGGCCAACGGAGTCGTCTTCTCGGGTGCCTTCGCTTGTTGAACTTATGCTCCATTACGCTCGGACCACCCCCATCTCAGACATTTCCAATCCCCATACAGGCAAAGGACGTAAACAGTATGAGAAGTGCATGGAGCTCGAGAGCAAATTCGAAATGACTTCTTTAAACGAGCTCCTCCAGCAGAACGTGCCTTTCTACCCACATTCTCCCGAAGAAATCGATGACTCTCGAACGTTCAGGAGGAGTAGAAATCCAATTGGCCCACGGTTGATGTACCTTTCAGCGGCTACTTTAGTTGTCGTTCCGCCCAACCTGCTAAGCCAATGGCATCGCGAGATTAACAAGCATTGTGGACGACCTTTACGCGTGTTTATCCTGAGGTCTGGTACCAAGATGCCTTCTGCCAGGGTTTTGGCGTCGGACTATGACGTTGGTCTCTTCGTGGCACATACAAACGAGATCTAACTCGACGCGTTGTTGCAGGTAATCTTAACGACGTATAATCGTAAGTAATACATATTCCTTGGCTCCGCTTTCCTCACTTGTTCATGTATACAGGATACACGGCTGAAGCAGCGCATAAAGATATTTCACTTCTCCACTCCTTACCTCCTTGCAGATGTCCCAATGTTCCGGGTTCGCGCATTCCAGACTGCAGGTGCCCAGATCCCGTGGGCGCCTCACCTCTCCTACGGATTCGTTGGAAACGCCTCGTCATAGACGAAGGTCACGTATCTGCTAGCCTGTCAACGAATCTTACACCGTTCACCAAGCTGCTCAGCGTCGAACGGCGATGGATCGTTACCGGCACGCCGACAACTAACTTGTTGGGCCTCAGTTTGGGGAAGAACACCATCTCGGAGTTCGTATCTCACACCGGGAAAGAAGACTACTCCTACGACGAACAAGGGATCCAAGAATCCTCGGGGAGTAACTTAGACGATAGCGACGATTCTGTGGAAAATGATGATGGTTCTGTAGTGCCATCGTCGAGTTCTCTAACGCCACCAGTAGTCAGGCAAAGAATCTGGAACAAATATGACCGCGAGGACCTTGTCAAACTCGACAACATGATTACGCACTTCATTGCTGTTCCGCACTTCATTGCGAACTCAAAGCTCATACAGACTCATCTTCGCGATCCCTTGATGGATAAAGACGGTCCACGACCGGGGTCTATTCAAGTCCTTACCCAGGTTATGGATATGGTTATGATTCGGCATCGGATTGAAGATGTGGAGAAGGATATTGCGTTGCCACCGGTGGTTCACGAATCAATTCTTTTGGATTTGGATCCCTTGGTTGTGAAGTCGTACAATGCTTTGCAGGCCACTATTGCGATTAACGCGATTGATTCGCAACGCACTGATCAGGTATGTCCACCGCTGATTCAACTCTATTCCGTGTTCATTGCATTGACTCCGCGATCCAGGACTACTTGTTTCATCCTAGGGTGAGTGATAGCTTTTCTCCATGACGGTTTAGCCTAACCCATTCACTGCGTAGAACACTGAGTTCCTGCAACTTACTGTAAGGAACATGTCACAGTAAGTGATCTCTCGTACACAGAGCCGGTGCCTGATCTAGAATCGCAGACTCATGTTCTGGTCCGTCGATGAGACACTCTATAACGCAGACCAGCTCGTGCAGAATGCACAGACGACGATAGATCGTGCCATGCAGCGGAACATGTCACCAGAAGACATCCAACTGGTTCAGGAAGCATTCCGACACATGTGAGGCTCGAGATCATCCATCTTGGCAGTTGATCTTAATTCCTTCTTCCTAGTCAACTAGCCGCTGCAGACCCCCTATGGAGGCAAGTTCAATTGCACGAAGATGTTCCCTATCGCGTCTACAATATGTCCCACAAGATATTCGATGCTTGGACACGTACTCCCGGTGCCCATCCCGCCAATGACCCGACTCTAATAGGTTTCTTACACGCCGACCGTCTTCTAAAACTCCACGATCTTATCATTTCTCGACCTCTCATGAGCAAAGATCTTGTTGTCGAACAAGGTGCAGAGGTCGCGAAAACGGACATGGAGCTCCGCAAAGCGTTTGAGGAGGCATACAAGCGGAACAAGAATAAACATGATCGGAAATACACACATAATAATACAAAACCGGGCGCCACTGTGTCGGACGCGACAGAAGTGCACGCGGGCTTTATGGTCGAGAATGCGGCAAAGAAGGCTGCGGCACCGGACACATTGAAGGAGATGAGGAAGGAGTTGGATCAATCGTTAGCGAGGTTAGAGAAGGATGAGGAGGATGAGGACAGTATCCCAGCTGTTCCTACTCCCAGCAATGGCCCTGACACTAGTACCGGCAATGCGCCCTCGGTGCTTGTGCGTTCCTCAGTCTTGGCCGACGTAGTTGTGGGACCTTCCGCTTCGAGCAAACTGAACTATATCATTCAGGAGGTGCGCTCGGCACTGGTTTCCGCCTGTATAAAACCATAAACTCGATTTCCAGGTGATGAAACACTCGGCAGATGAGAAGATCCTGATCTTCTCGGATTCTGAGCTCACGTTAGCCCACGTTGCAGAAGCCCTGGAGCTTATCCAAGTCAAGTTTCTTCGCTTCACAACTCAGATTCAACCTCAAGTCCGTGAACAACTGGTGCTAACTTTCGAGACTTCGGAGACGTACCGAGTGTTCTTGATGGAACTGAAGCATGGTGCTCGCGGACTGTGAGGCAGGCGCTTCTAGGCTTTGCCCCTCTATTTCTGACGTTACGATGTATCGTAGGAACCTTATTTCAGCCTCACGGGTAATCTTCTGCGAACCAGTATGGCAAGCCGACGTCGAAAGTCAAGCAATTAAGGTACAGGTCCCTTTTATCTCCATGGAGTGTTTCATTTACCTTCTGCTTTCAGAGAGCACATCGGATTGGTCAAACACGTTCCATTACTGGTAGGTCCCGAGAAGCCCATCTTCAGAGGGTTCTTGCTTGCGCATAGGATTGCTAATTGCGTTACTTACGCTTTTTCAATTTAGTCAAAACGCTCGCCATCCGTGGGACAGCAGAGGAGAATATGGTCGAACGTCGGAACTTGTTTAAGGGGAGGCACGACAAGATTCCGAAGCTCATTGAAGAGTCTGGCATGCGGCATTTCATTGCAGTGAGTGTTGAGTCTTTACCTGGGTATTACTACCTAGCTCAACTCTCCGATCTGTATCTTAGAACCCCAAATTCCTTACAAATGAACCTGAGAGGCTTCCAACGGTCAAGTTTCCTCTAGTCCACATCCCTCATCAGCCGCCAACACCTCCTTTAACTGGATCTTCGAAGGTCAAGATCCCCGTGTTACGTCTACCTCCCTCACCTTCGTCTGGATCAACGTCGCCTGCCCAGAAACGCGTTTTCGTCGCGGAGCCACTGGAGGAGCACCTTAGACTTGGCGAGATTGCAGAACACTCAACACCCAACAAGAAACAGAAGGGGGTTCATTTTGCGTGAACCTTCATACGTGATGATGGTATTCTGAGTCACTGTACATTGTCATGTTATTCGATCACTTGGGCTAATGCAAATGCATTTATGGTTTAGCGCATTTCGGATTTGTCAGGAGATATTGTCGCAAGTTTCCATGACCACTCACAGTGGTTCGCTCCACTCCAAGCACAGCCAGGTTCCACAAAACATGCAACATTCCCAGAAAATCAATGATGGCCATACCAGCTTTACGCTATGTGCCATCCGCCCACCAAAGAAGGCCAAGAGCAAAAGCCAGAACACGTTAACAGCTCTAACGGGCGGCTAAGGAAAACCCAATTCAACCTCAAACAATCTACCCGGCGGCTGGGATTACCAAAAAAAAACGACGTTCCACCTCGAAGTCTAACCCTGACCAATTGGTGGTTCGAGATCAATTATTGGGGTCGTTTGAGTGCTTCTTTGTCAGGCATCTTGTCCGCATCTCGTGGTGGCTCTCACGGAGACTAAGCCTGTCTGATGCACTGTTTGCCGCTCCGCCTCGGCCAGAATAAAAGGTTGAAGCAGATGGAAATTGGTTGTTATCACACTTTCACGACTTCCCCTTGCGTTGTCTCCTCTCCATCCGCCCTGTCAGAGTGACTGCTCCCTCCCTTTCCTTACACCACACTCCTTCAACCCTCGCTTAAACTACCTTTCTGAAACTTCAAACCATGATCATGAATATACGCCTCATCTCCTTTACTACCGTCCTTCAAGCCTTCGTGGTTTTCCTCACCACCGTTACGCAAGTTCAAGCTGGGCCTCTGTCCCTTCAAAGGAGGAAGAACTTGGACGTTTTTGTCCCGAGGATTATTGAGCCTAATGCATCCACGATTTGGAGGGCTGGTGCGGTGGAATTAGTTGTTTGGTAAGTCTTCAGTTGCCTTGCTTTTTGGGTGATTCGCATGGCTGCTGGAATGCGTACCATCTTTAATTGATGAGTTGGCCCGTCTTTTGGGGGTCTTATTAGCGTTGTCTAACTGGGTAAATATATACATCAGATGCTGATCGACAACTAGGGATACATCCAACGCTCCGTCGAGCATTTCCAACCAAGGACATGTCGTTTTGAAGCCCGGTAAGTTTGTCTGATTGCTATATATGTCTCGTTAACTAATTAGGGGTTGTCCTTCCATTGAAGCTCCTATTGGTGATGCCGCACCGATCTGGAAACATTTGGCTGGGCCGTTCAACTTGACAGCTGGTCAAGTCAATGTGACTGTCCCTTCGGACATGGTTACGGGACAATACAAAATCATTCGTGAGTGATGGATTCCTTTGCAGTGACAAAGATGGCTGAACATTCCCGTCCAGTGTTTGGTGACTCTGGTAACGAGAGTGACGAGTTCCATCTCGACGGCGTCGAACCTTCGCCTGGAGATGGACAAAGCTCGGATGCCTCTGACAACTCCGACCCATTGGGCAACGACGACTCCTAGACGCCCTCCACAGAGGAAGACTCGACAACCAAACATCCTCTGGTCGAGAAATTCATTCAGAAATTCAAACGTGCGAACTAGACGTTGAGGACTTGCGACATTCAGTAGCCAATATGTTATAGCATGTAGCATGGACTAGGCTTTCACAAAACTCTGGACTTTTCATGCCGAGTAGTTTAGCTCGATACATCCTTAGTCTTCTTGACGATGACAGTGATGGTTTTTGGACGCTTTATATAATCGGACTTGTGTTGCTTCTCTGGTAGTGTATTGCTGTCGTGATGTCATTACAACATCATGTTGCGCAAGTGTTGTTAGCAGTACTTGGGAGTATCTAGAGCCGTGGACAGAATATCGGGATTGCGTTTGAGAGGCACTGTCATCTCCTCTGGCTCCTGTTGTTACGCAGCATTGCTAACGTTCAAAGACCGATATGAGGCGGGGACACAACCACTGCCTAGGAGCACGAGAAGTACGTTCATCGTCTTGATTGCCATCATTATCTGAACAATGCCAGATCTGAACCTACAGTATTCCATAACTCCGTCGGTCCACACTTCTCCCGTTTCGCAAGGCGAATACCCTTGTTGGTGTACCACATTCCTGTACTGGGAGTAATCACAATATTACCGTATTTTCATCTCAGGTTTATCTTTCGGACCTGCACAGAGGTATACGTAAGACAATATCAAGTTTGGCTGGACTGAATATCATCTTGACATTTGCGTAATGAACCAATCGCCTTCGGCATTTCATTAGGGGAGTCGGATCCCAAATTTCTCAATCATCAAATACGTATTCGATAATGCTATATAAGATAGCACTGAACTATTAAACCACTACGCTAAAAAGGGTTCTAGTTCTATTACACACTTTATGTATCTGGGTGTATATGTTGAGCAGGGGAACGGGTAGGGGCAAACGCATGAGTCGTAGTGGCGATAGACATGTACGAAGCAACAGTAGGGTAGGGGAAAATTGGAAATGCTGAGGGCTACAGAGCGGTAGGAAGGCGACACATGAAGAGGAATAGCAAGAATAGATATGTAGCTCGTTGACTGTATATAATTCGAAGTCGTAGACGAAATAAATATGTCATGAGTCCGGCGAAAACAAGTACAAGGCAGATCAGGTGCGGAGTAGAAGGTAAGGGGCAGGTCAATCAAAGCAGAAAAAGAAGAGGGTCGCCAAGGGGGGAAGGAAAGCAAGCCCGGAACCCATATCGAATAGCAAGGTAAACTAATTCCGAATTAGTAAGTGGAAGAACGTAAGATTGAATTTCATCGCTCAGAGGCGTGGTCTAACAAATCGTCTCAGTCCTCGTCTTTTGAGTGTTCTTTGGAATGGTTTTTCTTCAACGAAGCCTTCTTCCGCAAGAAACTCTTTCCCACAGAGAACACGTTGCTTCTTTTCTTTTTCGGTGCAGAATCAGACGGCAAGAAAGCGACATTCCGACTGCTCGCCCGTCGCTCAGACAAATTACTCTGAAGCCGGCGCATCGCAACTCCATTCTCTTCCGTCGAGAAATCAAATCCACGATGTACAGACCGCGCACCGGTCGACATATCCGTCTGACTTGCAGAGCGCCAGTCCATAGGCGGTCGAGGTAATGAGGTGACGCTCGTTTGTGAGAGGGCGGATGCTGGACGAGGGATGAAACCGGAGAATGGTGGGTGCATGGCGGGGTCTTTCGCGAAATCGTAGCTAGGATCCTTCTTGTGGATGTAGCGGATGATATCGAGGTCACTGGGAATGTAGATGAATTTGTAGGCTTTGGCGAGATACCGAGGAGTGAGGCACAGGATGACTACGAGGAACAGCGCAAACCAGTAGTAGGCGGATTCGAATAGGAAGTGGTTGTTGCCATAAACGACAGTGGAAAGCCATCTTGTTTGGATTTCGTTGTAAACCGCCTAACCGTGTCTCATCGGTAAACTATGCAGTGCATGCAGGAGTAGGACTCACCGTGTAGACCCACAAAACTACGTTGCCGATCATCACACAGAAAAACACCCATTTAGTCCAGGCACTTGTCTCGAGGCCATTGAAGAAGTTGGCAGCAAAAACGGCACCGAACACCATTGTCTAAAAGGAACCAATCAGCAAAGCAATTGCCGGTTTAAGTCCGGGAAACCCACCGTAGAAAATTCGTACAATGAGACCGACCATCCATCGGTCCGCGCAGATGTAGTGAAGTATGTGTACAGGACAAAGAAATAAATAATGGCAGACTGTTTAGCGGCAAATTAGCTTCCAGACCAGCTATAGTCACCTAGGAAGGGGAACATACCTGGACAATACCGTCGAACATGTAGATGATGAATTGAATCATGCCAAACCACTTTCCCTTTCGCCCGTACTCGTACAGTTGAGGCAACTCCATAAGGACAGACGCGTCTATATGCGCCGTCAAATCGAGCCACTGGCCACGAGGAAACACAAACCACTTACCAACGATGCGGTCGAACAAACCTATGCCAATGACGGGGGCAATGGTCCAGAATGAGTTCCAGAACAGAAGATACGTGTACTCGAATACACTGTCATCACTCATTAGCATCTAAACCTGAGCAAAAGAACAAACCACTCACTAGTGAGAGCTCCAGCCACAGTAGATCTGGAACCACCATAGTACGCCAATACACACAATGTTCTTGTAGAAAAAGTTCAAAATCATATTGCCATTCCTTGCGTAAGACCAGTGTCCATGAACAAGCAACAAACGCTTCAGGAATCGGAACTAAAAGAAAACAACGCTCAGTGTCAGGCGACCTCCACATAGAAAGGAAGGGTGAAACTCACCTGCCCAATCGCATAATCGGATGAATTGACGGCTTGCAATCCCTCTTCACCACTAATACCTACTCCAACGTCGGCGGCCTGGATCATACTAACATCATTTGCACCATCCCCAATCGCAAGCGTCATAGCGCACAATCCGTCCTTTACGAGCTTGACCACAAGCGCCTTTTGTAACGGCGACGCCCGACAGCATATGACACCTTCGCACATAGTTGACAGACGAAGGAGTAGCTTCTTGTGTTCTTCATCACTGAAGGCCTATCACAACCGTATGAGCATCCCCTTCCACTTAACGTATGGATTGAGAGCAACACTTACAATGTCCAAAGCAGCACCATCGATGACCAAAACGAATCCACCAGGTCGATCACCATTACCCGCACCGACAATCGACGAAAGCCCAGTCTCAACCCGCCTCAAACCATATGGAGCGCCGCCTTGTTGTGACTGTTGACCATGCGTACTTCCAAACCCATATCCTTGGGTAGAACCAGAACTCTGTCGCCGAGAGCCAAGCGAAGGTTTCACCATCGAAGCATCCATCAACATCCCGTGGTCATCCAAAATTCCACTCTCCGGGAAAAACTCCTGTACCGCATGTACGAGCTGGTTCCACACTGGCCTCGCCGAGTTGTCCGCAGATCCTCGTATTACAATGATATTTGAATCTCCAGATATGAGGTTCGTGCTGTGCCCGATGGCGATGGCTGTCTCCAGTTTGTCCCCAGTCGCAACCCAGATCTTGATTCCGGCTTTCTTGAGGTCGGCAATGGTTTCCGGAACGCCGTCTTGTAATTTGTCTTCAATGGCGGTAGCGCCAAGCAGACGAAGGTCTTGTTCGATTTCGGAGGATACGGCTTCGATTTTCTCGTCTCGGTCCTCGAGGGCGATCGAGGCTTCGTGGTATTTCTCGCTCCAAACTTCGTATTCCTCGTCTATTCGTTCTGTCAGCACAAAAGAGTCGAGCCTTATGATGTACTAGACGTACCTGTAATGACTTTATAAGCCAAAGTAAGCGTCCTCAACCCCTGCCCCGCAAACTCATCCAAATCCCGCTCTGTCGCTTTCCTCAACTCCTCCGCCTCCTCTCCGCCCCTCCTCAACCGCTCAAAAATCACATTGTCCGCCCCTTTAGTCAACAGAAAGATTCGATCATCATCCGAATCCATCCTGCGCACAATAACACTCATCCTCTTCCTTGTGCTCGTGAATTCGAGGACATTCAATAACTCGTACCGTTCAATCACCTCTTCCCCATGCTCGTCCACTGAAAACGGCGTCTGTAGCAAGAGAACTTCTCGGTCACGTCCGCGGAAGATGAATCCCATACTTGCTGCAGCTTCAACGAGTGCTGATTCGTCGGGTGATTGTGCTTTGAATTCCATGGCGCCGGTTTCGGGGTCGACTGCTGTGAGAACTGTGTGACAGAGTGCTAGAACCGTAAAGAATCCATTGAGGTGTCGTGCGTGAGCTGCATTGGGAGAATTGGGTTCGGCATGGACAGCAAGCTGGAGGTCGTGTGCAAGGCCCGCATCGTGGAAGCGTTTGGTGATTTTAACGGGTCTGTTTTCCAGCGGATCCAGAATGCCAGGGCCACTGGGACCGGTGGGATGCGCAGCGTGTGGATTGGGGTGGAGCGGCGATGGTCGCCGAGGGGGTGAATGATTCTGAACCGCAGTCGATGAGCCAGAAGACCTAATATCGGAAAGTGGGATATCCTCGGTCGGAGGCCATACAGATTTCTTGCTAAGGATTTCGGCTTCTTTGAAGATCTTAGCCTCATCGTCGAGAACGGGTGGCGACTTATTCGCCCCCTCTATGTCCTCTTCATCGTCTCCGTTATATACTTTCCCACCAATTGTGCATTTCCGGAAAACCATGGAGTTCTATACGATCACAGATGGTTAGCCCGAGCCTAAAACCCAAAAGGTAAAATATATCCCGACGAACCTGAGTCAAGGTCCCAGTCTTGTCCGAGAAAATATACTCGATTTGCCCGAGGTCATCTGACAAGTTCCAACTGCGTGCCAATGTCGGTTGTCCCGTTTTCTCATAATACATCTCGGAATCAAAGTAAATGAATGCGGCTTGACATGTCCGCACAAACTCAATTGAGATGTACAAGGAAATTGGTACAATGTTCTGGAACCTGTGAAAATATAGGCGTCAACGTCGAGATCATTCCGGCCTAAAGTGGGCTTCGAGGAAATCGCCACATACGTAATAAGTGCGAACACAAAAGTGACCAGACCATTTACAGACGGATTATCACCACCACGGTCTGCGCCATATAACCACAAAGCGCCTCTGGGATAATACCGATGTTGTAACACAGAGTCAAGGACACCACATATAATTGCCATAATCGCCAACAGAACAAGATTGAGGAATCTAACAACGCCAAAACAACAAAACAACATCAACAATAGCCCAAGCAAAGGAAATAATGATGACATACACTTGAGGATTCATCTGCCGCTCCACTTTACTCCGCTTCGATGGCGTCCCGCCGGCATTCATCACGATCCTTGTGTCCTCTCCGGTGTACAGCACAATCCCGATCACCCATCCAGTGTTCCTAAGAATGGACCCACGTAGCAGCATCATCTGCATATCAATGGGGAACACATCCTTGCCCACGCGCACCGCAGCATTAAGCTTGTACATATTCGTGTCCGGTTTATCACAATCTACTCGGAACGAGTTGTGCGGAGATGCGCAATCGGCTGCACTTCGGATATGGGTGAGCGCAGCCACAGCGTGACGTGACTTGAGGTTAGTCTCCCCGTCGAGGTTCTTAGTCTCGACGTACGCAACGTTCTCGTCTTCCGAAGTCGAACAGATAAGCACATCAGCGGGGATAGACTCGTTATCCATGATCTTGACGAAATCGCCGACACGCACATCTTCCCATATCGTCTTCTTCCAATGCGGCCGAGATGAGTCGTCATCATGATGTCCGAATAGGTGAAGGTGACGTGAATGGCGGTCCTCGCTCTGTAGGTCTTCTTCACGTGTATTCCTACGTGGCGGTTGCTGTTGCTGCTGCGGATCATCATATTCCACACTCGTATCCTGCTCCTCCACCTGCGGACTCGTGACTCCCTTCAACTCCTCCCCAGTTAAGCTATTTTTAATCCGCCTCGATTTCCCGCTCTTCGGCTTGTGGACAATCCCCCTAACGAACGTCCTCGCCTTCGGTCCCGTCGCATTCGGATTTACCCAACTCCCGCCCGCCAATACCCGCACAAGTGAATGATTCACCCTCCGATCCGACTGATGCCGCTTGACATCCTCATACGCATCCTTCGCCGCTGTAATAGACAGTACGATGATCAACGGCAGTAAGACGAGTCCAGGGGATATTGTCGAGAATTTGTTGAAGAACTGTAGAATCGCAATTCCAAGGAAGAAGCTAGAGGTAGAGATAGTTATGGTTAGGTTTAATAAAGGTTGTGCTTAGGAATGCTCACATGTTCGCAATACGCCTGAACTGCTCGAGGAGGTTCCTCGGGATGAATGTGATGATGGTGTACTTGGAGGTGATGACTTGATTTGAGGCGTAGACATGATCCTTCTTAACCCTGCCTTTGTTGTCAAAGTAGTCCTGAGGAAGGTTCTCGTTGACAAAGACAGTGCGTTGGGGCCCGGGTAGTTTCTTGCGGGAAAAGAGTTCCTCAACCTTAAAGGCAGCGAGCTTTTCATACCAACGCACAAAGGCAGGAGGAGGGCGTGGAGGGGAAGAAGGCATGATGGGGAAGAGTCAGAGGAGCATAGAAGTAGAGGGATATAGTGAAAGGATCGCTAGAGAGTGCTGACACATCTCCATCACACCACAACTCAAACACTCATGTCGTGGTTCCGGTTCCGCTCAGCTTTTCACATCCGCCGACCTCGGGCCTTTGACGTCAACAGCATCGACTGGCGATTTTCCGAATGGGGAAATAAGTGTCATCAATTGGAGGGCATCATTGCTCGACAACAAGAAGAAACAAACACAAGGTAGCCTAAATGAAGGTCGGCAGAAAAATAGAGAACTAAGTCCAGGCTTCCAATCCAAGGACAAGGACAAGGGTATCAGGTATATTATTTTGGACCTGCTCATACTAGAAGTGAGCAATCACACTCACACCCACCCCAGCTTACGACTACTCACACTTACAGGAATATCAAGAAAAGGGCACCATTCACTGCGCCTGCTGGGGAGGGCGTTGCTGTACTCCGTCCTTAAGCGCCAAAAGCTGCTTCGAACGGAACGCCTCGTAATGAATTTGCGCAGTGGTCTCAATGAGGTCCTGCAGGTGCGTGCGTGTGAGGAAGTTGCGCAAGTTCACAAATTCGCAGTGGGTAGGGTCCTCGACATTAACCACACCCCAGCGGTTCCTTCGACCACGGACAGGCTTGCCGTCAATTACGACGTTGTTCTCAGATCCGACAACGGCGAATGGAATAATCGCCTATCAACCGCCTAATTAACCGACGTTCCGACCAGGTAGGAAGGGCACTCACCCTGATGGACTCATTCAACTGAACTTCCTCTTCATCATCCTCATCGGTATCGAAGGGGTAGAGGCGAATGTTATGGAACACGAGCTCTTCGCGGATCTACACCACCCGAAATCAACATCAAAGAACAACACGTCCAAGACATAAATATGCGCACCTTGGCCTTGAAACGGTCACGCTCCTCCAAAGTCAAGCTGTCACTCTTCGCAATAACCGGAACAACATTGACGACGTCGCTCAATTTTTTCATCACAATAACGTCGACGGGGCGAAGGCTGTGGCCCGTGGGGTTGATGAAATACAAGCAGCAATGGATACGAGTGTCCTGGATATAACGCTCACGTTGAGCAGTCAATTCTTTGCGCAGGTACGCAGAGTGTTGGTCTTTGATATATTTGATGATCGGGTCCCAACTGATCATTGCATGCCATCAGTTTCCTTCAAGTCGGTATCAGAAGCAAAACAAGCGCACCATCCCTCGTTGTTAATCTGGTCACCATATCCAGGGGTATCAACGATATTCAAACGGAGTTTGACGCCGTTCTCGACAATGACTGGATACAGGAGTCAAGAGTTAGCGTCAGCACTCTGGAGAAAAAAATAAAAAGTAATATAAAATTCAAAGTTTGCCAGATTTAAGCCAAAGCAGACAGGGATTTGGGAGAGTGACTTCCCACGTCACATCCGCCTTCAGTGGGCACTACACGCCAGGACAGTCGCCACAGCAAGGCAAACCGTGTCCATACTTCCGAAAATGGTGGAGTCCTCTGCTAGCGCCAACCACCACAAAATACAACATTGCCGGAGGCAAAAACCAAGACAAACACTCACCATGGGAGGCAGCCTGAATCTCCGTTGTCCGTCTCACAGGCTCATCAGCCTGAAGACGGCCTTTCGAGTCGATAAGGTGCGACGCGAAAATCGTGTTGATGAGCGTTGACTTGCCCAATCCAGTCTGGCCTATAAAATGCAAAAACACACAAGACCGTCAGCATATATGCATCCTAAACTGTATATTGACGCGTAGCTCGCGTGTTTCAGGTCGAGAAAAACATCCTTAGTGCCGTCCCAGTCTCTGAGGGGACCGTTACCATGCATTTACATCCACCTCATACGATCAAACAATACTGCCGTGTCCAACCCACCCTTCCTTCCACCTCCACTTACACACCCACACAGCGGCCCCTGTCACATAAGAAAAGAGAAAAACACTCACCAACGACAATAACATTGAACTGGAAGCCGCGCTTCAAGAGCTTGTGCTCGATTTGCTGGGTGATAGAGTCGAAACCGACATAGGATTGAGCACGGATTTCTTCAGTGGTAGCCATTGGACTATGTACTAGAAGACAAGGGGTGCAGTGTGAAGTGAAAAGAAAGGCAGGAAGGGAAGGAAGAGCTGGCTGGAGGGCTGGCTCGCTGGCGTGTACGCTATTAAGTTTCGAACGACTTCCAATTTCGCTTGCGTAAATTTGGGTTATACAAATAGACGTAAACAGTCCCTTCTTCTTGTGGTGGCTACCAGGCGGATTTCAGTTTGCTTAGCCTGTGTTATGGTAGGGCAGAAGTTATGAGTGATTTTGTAGTCGTGCACCCATTTTCTGGTCCATCCGATTTTCTCATAAATTTCCGAAGATTTCTGCTTGTCCCCTACACCGCCAACAAACTTCACCCAGGAGTATCACCCCTCCTGATTAAAATAATATCATCTCCTTAATGTCCAGCCAACGCTGGCATAGTTAAATCAAAAGCAAATAACGCAGTGCTATTACATTCTATTCATGTACAAACTTCACTCGATTACTCGCGTGTTCCGCCAAAAGTCGACTTTTCTTCTTCTACTTTTACCCGTCGCCGTCCGACTATATCAAAAATGCTTCCCACCGTGGCGCCACATCACCATTCTATCCCACCCCAATACACCCACACCCACGATCACGGGTCTTCTCTCGTACTTGAATTGAGTTTCCCTGGGCTCTCGATTCTTCGTTCGTGAGGAAAGAGCGCAACGTCGGCGAGCCCTCTAAAGTTCGGAACCCAACCTGCCAGAACAAAAGAAAAACATGTCTCAGCATATATATTCCGAATGCCCAAAAACTTAATTAGAGGAAGGAGTGGAAGAGAGGTAAGGTATCGAAAATGCTGCGGCAAGAACAAGCGTCGCAATGATGACAGCCGGAAGGTAAGATGGAGAGGTAGGTTTCGAAATGTCGGCGTCAGTGCCTGCTGAACGCTTATCTGTTCGTTTTGGTGATGGTGATGTACGTCTTGGAGGAATGTAGGATGATTCAGGAACGATGAGTTCTACATACCCGATTGATTTGAGACCATGAATACTGGCACAGGGATCAGTGTCATCATTCCTATAACAACGCAACGAAGGACTCACTAGTAACCCTTAAGATTCCTCTCAATTTCATCCTCCGATCCCAAAGGCACACCACTCAACGACCAGGTGACCTTCGTCGAATCAGTCGACTGGTCAAATGTGGTCGTAAGAGTAGCATGATGCCCACTAGGCCACGTCGGCGAATTCAAAGTCCAAGTCTGCACTATCCTCTTCCCTTGCTCAAGAGAAACATACTTCCCCGTGACACCACCACCAAAGAGTGAGTATTCCGTATCCGGTGTCGCAGCGGAAACCGCGTCAGCACGAGTCCATGAAGGAATCCTCTTCTCATCAGTGAGAAGGTTGTACAGGTCGTCTGCGGCAGCTTGGAAAGTAGCCGAAACGGTCACGGTGGTAGTGTTTACAGTAGCCCCAGCACCACTGCGGATAGGTTGCGAAAGCGCCGAACGCGCTACAGACGCAACGGGCTTCTCGGCTGGCGTGGAAGGAACAGGTGTACCACTCCGGCTTGTCTCTGCACTGACAGTGAGGTCCTTGCCATGAGTATCGATGATGGCTTGAGGGAATGTTGTGAGCTTAGCCTCGATAGCCGGAGGTAGACTCTTCTTAGCCAAAGCATAAACCGCGTCGACTTCAGGAGAAGAAGACGTGCGGAGAGACCATTCATACTACCAGAATATAGTTATGCCAGCGAAGCAAAGATTCAACATGCGTTGGACGCGAAGGAATCGGGGAAGGAGAGGTGAACGTACAGCGAACTCAGAAAGCTTGTCGCAGATGATCTCGTGCGACACTTCTGGGATAGTCAAAGAGCCTTTGACATTTGTTCCGTCACTAGTCTTTCCAGTCCATGACAGCGAAACACGCGTATCGAAAATAGTGATGAGTCTAAACGGGGCGAAGACAGGGAAGCGGTCAAAGACAATTAGAAATATGAAACGCTATGAAGAGCTCACGTACTTGGACTTTCTCTGGCCAAGCTCAATATCCCCATCGACATCATCCACAGCTGAGATGCTAGCAGTCTCGCCATTGTCACCAGTCACAGAGATGGTGGTGAGCTCGCGTTTCATCCACTCCGTGCCCCATTTTGTGATGTTCTTGTTCTTCCAGTGCCAGTTTGCTGTAGAAGGAGGGAGAGCCATGGCCTTGCGGGAACAGTGAAGAGAAAAGATTTTTGAGATTGGTGACCTAGTCGGGGTATGGCTATGCCCTTTCCATATATATTTATTTGCTCTGTCGTTCTACACGTTTCTAGTCGTTTCTCTGCCTCTACCTCTATCAATCCCACTCGCCGCCTCATCGGATAAGATAACACCCACATAGCGCTCAGGAATGAGCACTTGCATGTCATATATTGCCTTGTGGGCGCCGCCAAGTCCTGTTGCACATGATTCATCAGCTATAGACGCTCACCATTTTTATAAATGAACTCTCCGGTCCCGCCCTGTCATCGGAAGTATTCCTCGACCTTGATTCGGAGAGGAATGGATATGTTTCTTCCCATTGCTGCTCTTTGAAGCTTATTTGATTTGCCTTGCCCATATTCATCAAGGCCTGTGATTTTGGTCAGCGAGGTTGAACCTCAAACCCCGACGTTTGCGAGTTGGCACTGATACTTACCAGGTTGACCCCAAGCTCGACAGGCCAATAGCATATAGCACAACTCATACGGTCGCAACAGGGCACAAAAAAGCTTATTGTCTTTCCTGCCACCCTGGTTGTGATGTTCATTGTTCATTTGGAAATCACCTGCCGCAATCCATATCTGGCACCCACTCATCTCGGACAATCTGCATGAGATTTGACGTCCCCATCTGCTTTCCTTCCATGACTTGGATTCCCGTGAAAACCGTTCGCGGCATGCCGTTCTGTCAAAACACAAATTCCTCGGAGTTTCTGCGACGTAGAAAAAGAGCTTGTCGGCCATGCCCTGTTGTTGGTGCTGGAATAAGATCCCGTACACAAAACACCATCACTGCTCTCCAATAAAACACCCAATCGAGGATAATCTGGCCTGCTCGCGGTTCCGCTCCACAAATATCCAGTAACTCTCCATGCTCCGGTCGGAAACTTGTCCCCTTTTGACCAACCTTTTTGTTTCGCGCCCCTCTTCATATATCGAAATCTCCGAAAATATTCAAGTGTCTGTTCAGTGCTGCGGCCTTGTGGGTAACAAGGTTTTATAGAATTACATTTGTAACTTGTGTGAAAGAACATACCACTGGAGAGCCAACTAGCTCCCTCTGGACTCGGCTCAGCTTACCATTTGTGTGAAACTTTTGATGGCACCCCCCTGACCGATTATAGTAATTTGACGCGGGCATTGTCGGAAGATGCATCACGACACGTCTTCTCGAGCATACACGCCCACGAGTGTCGCCCGCTTCGCTCCATTTCGACCGATGGTTAAACTGACTAATGAAATCCCAAGACACGCCAAAGTGAATGCCATCCCGTTGACCCACCTAACTTTATCTACCTGCGAATTTTTCCGTGCTGTGGAGCCAGCTAGGGATTCCTGGTTGCATTGTGACAATTTCTTCCGGAAACAAAAGGGCATCTCGTTGGTATTTCTCTTCTCGATTGATTGTTCCTCTTGAGGATTGATCGCGATCCTAATTACTGTGTGGGTCGGGTACTGCGAGATGAACGGAACTTTGCTCGGATGCTCATGCGCTAAGTGTCGCTTCACTAACAAACGTCGGTGCTTCATCTGGCTATGAACAGTCCAAGCTAGGGCTCATTAATCAACACTGGCCTACTTTAGCTCGGGTCCAAGCGTGGAACCGCAGCCGGAATGGGATTACGCACGCCAGATTTTGGGAAAGAGTCATACATTTGTTCTTTTTGTTCTTGCAAAAAACTAGATCCATGCCGTGGAAAGTCAATCTGGAACGATTACCATTTGGGGTGTGTGTAGTTTATTATAATGCCACCGTCTGACTACACCACTCAAGATGTTCTTATCTAGGCATCTGACGAGAAAAGCCACCCGTTGCGATATATGGATCATTCTGAAACCAGATGTCTCGACGAGATTTGGTTCATGGTGGTGTACGGCAGCACGGTACGAAAGGGCTAGGAGATCATATCGGCGACTCCTGCCACACGGGCTAGTGGTGATGATACTATCGGTAGTCCTACCCTCTATGAACCCATGACGTTGTTGGGCAGTGGGTGAATTTGTCAAGGGGATAAACGTCCATTGTTTCACAGGTTTTCAATTTAAATATGTGCGTCTTCGAGACCGTATAAGTACCGACTTACAAAATTCACATATTCCCGCCTTCCCTTCCTTCACCAAACCCCCTACACAGGACAAAGGCGAAAGCCCAGCCATACCTTCTCTTCCCCCATCTCCTCTCACGTACCATGGGTCGCATTGATCGCACAAGGAAGCCCACCTCTTTCATTCTCCCTGACCTTGTGTCCCACTGCAAGTACAAGCTTGAGTATAACATTCACGGAGACGAAGTTGCGAAGCAATCCGTTAACTGGCTCGATACCAACTGCCAGGGCCTTAACTCGAAGCAACGTCGCGCGTTATATGGCCTTCAGGCTGGCGAGCTCACTGCTTACTGCTACAATACTGCGGACAAGGAACGCCTCCGAGTCGTCTCCGACTTCATGAACTACTTGTTCCATTTGTACGTATTCTCCTTTCGTCTACTTTGTGAGTTATTGATGGCTAAATCATTGACTCGCTGGTAGGGATAATATAAGCGATGGGATGATGACACGGGAGACGGATGTTCTCGCGAACGTTGTCATGAATGCGTTCTGGTTCCCTGAACACTACATACCCACCGACGAGCATCCCGAGGAGCTCAACCCAGGCAAGCTCGCGAGAAAGTACGTCATTCCCTATCTAGTTTACCTCATTGATATACGGATGGACGTGCTGACTTATTGTTTTCACTCTTCTGGTTAATTGTTCTACAGTTTCTGGTCGCGGTGCATCAAAGATTGCGGACCCGGCGCTCAGGCGCGGTTCAAGGAGAGCATGGGTCTATTCTTCGAAGCCGTGAACATCCAGGCTCGTGCGCGCGATCAAGGCATCATTCCGGATCTTGAATCCTACATCGATGTCCGGCGGGATACATCCGGTATGTGTGAAAGTACCGTTTCATTAATTGAAACCAATTGATGGATGACTCTAGGCTGCAAACCGTGCTGGGCCCTGATTGAGTATGTTTCCACGAATTTTGCCCCTGCCTAATGAGCTCATTTCCGGTTCTTCCCCAGGTATGCACTCGGGATTGACCTCCCGGACTTCGTCGCCGAGCATCCCGTCATCGAAGCTCTCAACCAGTACACCAACGATTTGGTGACTTGGTCTAATGTAAGTTTAAGTTCTGACATTAGTCGGCGCAAGTTTTTCTGATGATGTACGTCTCTGACGTTTAGGACATATTCTCGTATAACGTCGAGCAGTCTCGCGGAGATACCCATAACATGATCGTCATCTTGATGAAGCATCATGAACACAGCCTACAAAGTGCCGTCGACCATGTCGGCAAGCTCTGTGCAGAGACGATCGACTCTTTCGAGAAACACAAAAGCCTGGTCCCTTCTTGGGGACCCGAGATCGACGACATGGTCAAGCGATATATTCAAGGCCTCCAAGACTGGATCGTCGGGTGAGTTCGCGTCATTTTCTGGCTTTCGGCGACGAAGTACTGAAGCAAGTAACTAGATCTCTTCACTGGAGCTTCCAAACTCATCGCTATTTCGGCACTCGCGGAATGATTGTCAAGAAGAACAGGATCGTTCGCCTGCTCCCTTTGAGGAAACACTCAAAGCATCACTAAACAATACCTTCGTTCCTTACGATAATTATTCGTTATTTTAAGCATTATCATAAGTGCCTGCTACACACTCCCATTCGACCTTCTTCGTAGCAGGACTGCATTATTTTGGTATTGCATTAACACTCGACCGTGTACACCATACACTTAGTCATTTGAACAGTATCTATGTAATAATATTCATTATTGTCATTACAGTGGAAAGTTGGATAGAGTCAAATGATGTGACTGTGACGTCATAGGCTCGAAGCTCGGAAGCTCCTATTTCTCAGGTGGACTGTGCACCCACCCGCTTCTCTCCCATCTCTCCTATAGCCACCATGAACTCGCTGTTTCGCCCCCTGATGCGCACATGTGCTCACCGCAGACCTCCCATTGCAACAAGAATGGTCTTGCCAGCATTGAGGCGTCCCACGCCACTCGCTAGACCTGAAAAAACCTTCGCTATCTCAATCTTGCACCACAAACGCATGGTCGCCAGTTCCGTGACAAATAAGCCGGCAAGCCAGACTCTGGAACATGCAGCCACAAATGTGAAAGAAGAACTTGGTGGCACGGCTTCTGATGTTGCCAAGATCATCGCCGGTGCAAATATCACCACTGATTCCGTTTCCGATGCAAAAGGTGCCGAGTCTTTTGTGAGTACGGGATTTCGGCCTTCCTGTGGAATAACATTATGAGCGTTAATTTGGACACCAGTTTGGTATTACGGCCAAAAACTTGCATGCTGTTCCAAGGCCGATCTTGATGCTTGGCTTAACCGGTGCGGCCGTTTCTGCGCAATTGTCTACAAGATGAGTTGTGAACAATTAGTCGTTCTGGAAAGGTGGTCTGCCTTACGTTGGCGCGTCTCTTACGACGATTTGGTTGGCTCGTGAGGCGAACCTGGCTATTCACGACATCCCAGTTGGCATAGATCCCGGCGTCGCGTTGACCGTACTCGACCAAGCGCTCAACCTCCAGGTGACATATGGAGCTGTGATGCTTTCTTTCCTCGGTAAGCGTTATCGCTCGCTTATTGTTTCAAACCCATCGCTAATCTTTGTGTTGTGCTTTGGTTGCCGGTGTTCCCTGAATAAGGTGCTTTGCACTGGGGCATGGAAATGGCGGCCTATGGCGGTCACAAGGGCTATAGCCGTCTCGCGTTGGGAACAGCACCGATGCTACTGGCTTGGACTACACTCGGGCTGCAGCCGACGATGGCACTTGTGATGCAATGGGTCGGTTTCACGGGCCTTTGGCTCGCTGATTCCAAGGCCACCCTGGCGGGATGGAGTGAGTTGTTTCATTCCGAGGTTCAGGGATGAGTTAATTGATGAGTTTGAATGATTAGCTCCGAAATGGTACTCCCAATACCGTTTCTATTTATCTATCCTTGTTGGTACTTGGTACGTTTACTTCATCATTCATTATTGTCTTCGTATCGGCAGATTCTGTTTTTCTTCTTCTTTGGGGTATGCTAATTCGTTGACCTTTGGGGGAATACAGTATTATCGGATCATTGGCTGGGTGCTCCTATTGGGGCCCAGTGGCTGGGCATGGCTTACTCTCCCATGACCTTGACCTACTCCGAGAGGAACGGAAGAAGTACATGCCTGAACAGCAGGGGATAATTCCCGGGAACATCGAGGCTGTTCCGGCGAGCGAGGATGCGGACCATTATACTATTATCCACAAGCGCCAGGTGGGACAGGAGAACAAGCAGAGTTCGTAAGCTCTTGCAGACAAATTTTGAAACTGATAGCCAAAGTGTACTTTTATCCATTTCTTCTCGATATTTGTACTATAGTGGAAATATGGGGGTTTGTTATCCCCCGATCAGCAGAACAGTGCAACAAGGGAGTTGGCAGAGGCCACTGGTGATTCAAGTGGTCCATGTATATACTCTTATTTGTGAATATGTGACTACGACTTCCGAGGATATTCTTGACATCCGATTATGAACTCGTATGAACTTCTGAGCTCTTGACGACTTGACAACTGAGCAGAGTATCACTTCTCTGTGAATTCCGACGGCCCGGCTCAAACACACTTGATCTGTGCTGTTCCTGTTGCGACAAATCAGCATGTAGTGTCAAGCAACCACCGTGATGCTCTGTTGAACAAGTCTGATGGGCATACCAGCTCAGCAACCAAAAATGTTGTCCTGTATTTTCGGGCAGTCTGGGGAAGTACGTAGCTCAGCTCTGATACACTATTACTGGAAATTCAAGACCGCAAGAATCTAGCCTTGGGTCGCTTGAACCCTGTCTTGTTGTCTCTCTCAAGTTCTCGTGGAAGCCTGGTTTGTCAGAACAAAAAATCAGAGAAGCTGGACGGCCTCTGATCATCCTTACTGATCTAAACGAAGGCGCATGAGAAAGATCATTAAGGGGCCTTTCACCGGTGAGCAGCCCATTTGGGTCTATTCGACCTTTCCTCCTCACCCGCACCTGGTCAGTCTCCACATTTCTTTCAGGTCGCTTAACTCTGTTTTACGTCCGCCCCGTGGGGTGTTTGCCAGCCAGACACTTTCGCGTAACAGTCATTCTTTCAATTCAGCTTGGACAGCTGGCCTGCTTCTGTCGTTCTTTTGGCTTTTTCGAGCACAGGTCGTTTGTTTCTCTCGTCTGTCGCAGATCACGCTTGGACTGAAGGATTCTGGATTCGCCCATGTGAGTCCTCGGCTATGTTTACTTCCGTGTGCAGGGTAACTGAGGTGGACTCGTTCCGTAGTTATGCCTCCTGTAGGTCGCCATCATCTCACTGTTCTCAAGCCAATCATTCTCCCAACCCCCAATATTGGGAGGGTCCCCGATAATTTGGGTGGTATTTTACTTCCCCCGAGCCCAGTGAACGCCTCAAATGTTCACCTAGTAGTACTACCTACGGCGACGAAGACTGTACCTGTATTCGTCACGTTGACCAACACGCCGACCAAAACGGTAACAGTGACAGTCGAAAGAACGGTGGTTGCGCCATTTATAACCACGCCCGGAGGTACTGCACCTACGTCTAGCACGAGCATATACCGTGGTAGATTTCAATATGCCGGAGGATCAATCGAATCGGGAGCACCACTTCGTTCGTCCAAGACAGCTGGTGTTATCGCCCCAATTACGGCTATCAAATCCTCTCCAGATACACTAACATCCCTCTCCTTCTCGTCATCGCCACTCCTGACCTCCTCACTGTCTTCCTCCTCGTCAACCTCACGCTTTATACAATCCGCTTCGCCTTCTGCATCATCGCCATCTTTGCTCTCTATACCAGCAGCTTCACCTTCTATATCATCATCATTCTCGCCCACGACATCACTGGCTTCACCTTCTACAGTATTGACGTCTTCCCCATCCCAAACCGGTTCAGACAGGCCCCAGCTTCCCAATGGACCTTTGCCATCATCCGAGGCTTCGTCTGCCCCACGAAATAGATTATCCACCGGAGCTGTCATCGGTATCGCTCTGGCTTGCATACTGACCACCTTTCTCCTTACGATCTGCCTAATGCGACGTCGAATGAGGAGAAAACGAGAGAAAACGAGGGCATGGGTCACACCATTCGTCGAAACCAAGCCCGTCATTCGTGCGTCCTTGAATCGCAGAGAAGCGAAGAGGATGGAGTTTCTTGCTGAGCGCTGGGAACGAATGCGAAGCCGTCGGAATCGTAATGCAGCACAGCAGCAAGGCGTAGCTGGGCAGAACAACGTGGCGGGTGGCTTGAATGCAGGCAGAAGTGGAGACTCATATAACCAGAGGCGGAACTGTGGTTATGATCAAACAAACCGACCGCCCCTTCCTCCCCTTCCATTAGGACTATCAGAGGATCCTCTTCCACCTCCACCCGCCTATCGAGCACCATCTGCGCGTCGACCGGTTCAGAAGTCTTTGCTAGAATCCCTGTTTCCTAATGGCGCGGTCGCAAAGTTCAAGTTTGAGCCAGCTCATCTGGATGAGCTACCAGTGCTTGCGGGAGACTTCTTGAGAGTGGTCACCTTGTATGACGACGGATGGGCTTTGTGTAAAAACAATGCTGGACTTAAAGGTGTGGTGCCAACGGCGTGTCTGAGGATCCATGATGCGGCTCGGAGGACGGTAAGATAGAGTGCTATATTTCTCAGATATCAGATTTCCGTTTCTTTCTGGGATTTCGGGCAAGTTAGATAGTATCATTTGACACCGAATGTCGGAGACATCGAGGCTTTTGGGAGGAGAGGTTCGGACATTCGTTCTACTTCGTCATTTTCCTTCTTCATTGCTTCTCTGGGGTTACAGGCAATTGTGTACCATCAACATACCATGGTTTGTTTATTAATCGTATCTTGTCTTATTTATTTTTCAGTGCGGGGACGAGAGGGTACTGACTGTGATTCTATCTACTCTTGAGCCATAGTTGCAGCTGAGCAGATGACTGTGTCCGGAGCTCGGCGTCCAGGACACGATGACAAGTAATAACATGGTCTGCCATACGTCTGCTATTGTTCGACGTTTTTGACGTTTGGTGTCAGATCTAAAAGGGCTACCAACTTGCTTCCTAGCAGCGCGAAACCGAGTAGGCAGTATTTCACTGGTAATATGATGATAGTTTTTCTGCAATTGCGCCCTGTACCATTGGGGGCTTGAATCTTGAATAAAGGAATATGAATTACAGACAGGACGCAATGATTCCAAGTTTCCTGAAGCTACAACTGTTGAGAGATGGATCGTGGAACCTTCCATCGTTCTTTCTCATGGGAAGTATAGTAGTACAGAGAAGTATTGGTGCAATGATCAGTTGCGGGCAGCTGGCGGAAGATGAGGCGATTTTCTTTCACTAGGGTCAATGATTAGTACTGTAGTTGTCAGATGGATGCCCATAGCGACTCACTGCTCAGAGAAGCAGCTAGCCTTCGTACCACCTTGCCAACACCCTCAAGCAAAGTACATTCCCTTCATTCACCGAGGTGAATGGTACTATATATCCCTTCGCTGCGGTGTTGATCACTGCCTTTCGCTCTGCCGTATTTCAAGCTTACATTCATTCCCCCGAGTAATCAAGTTAACAAGTGGTGGCGTAGAACTCCCAGGGACCGGGACGACAATCACTGTCTCCCTCACGCCTCCATCGAATCATACTCCTCCAGCTTCAGGAATCCACGAAGCTTGGGCACCCGGCTGCATCAAGTGACTCAACCACCGTAGTCGTCACCAGTCAAGCTTTTACAGTGGTGACTGTAACCCTAAGCCTCACGAACCCTCTAATGTCGCAACCGATGAACACCCCCCATCCAGATTTTGGTATAATGCCACAGGTTCGACTTCGACTTCGGTTCCATCCCCGTCAGGAGACCATCACTCGGAACATGAGCAAGAAACATCCCACAAATTTCTAATAGCTATTATCGTCGGTTCGGTCACCCTGGGGACTTGTCGTGATCTTGGTCATGTCCCTCTTGATCGGGTGTTGCGTCGTCAGGTCCCGAAGGAACAGGAAACGACCGAAAGAGTCGCTGGGGTCAAGTGACGCACCGGAGTCGAAGAGATCTAGGACCTGGAGGAGTAGGGATACAAGGGGAGAGAGAGATGGAAGAAGCCAGTGTTTCTTTCAATCCGTTGAATATGGTTATGCCAAGGGGGATGTTATCATGTCCATGAATGGCTCATAGACCGGGAGCCAGGGCACGATAATCACAAATCCGCCACCGCCGTATGGGAATAGTAGCCAGAGCGGAAGTAGAGGATCGGATTTGGGGTCGCCGAATTTTGCTGTTGGTGGTGGTACTGACTCTGTAGTAAAGGGGTCTTTGTATCCCGTTTGTCCTCTTGCATCGTCCACCATACAAGCTGGAGGTGGGAGAGTTTCGTTGTCTGTCGTTGATGCGGTACGGGTGCCGTGTGTCATATTTCTATGACTTTTCAACGATGGCCAGGTTGCGTCCTTCCGATCATGGTATTCTACACTTTCACACTGACGCGCAGAGACAAGCTGGAGGTCAAGAGCGGGGACAAGTTGGATATTCTTGAGATTTTTGATGATGGGTGGTGTTTGTGTAGGACAGAGACGAGGAACCGGGAAGGGGGGGGGTTATACCATTGGCTTGTTTGGATATAACGCGAAGTGGAGCCGGAACGGGAGATGCGAATGGAGTGGATGTGAACGCGAGTGGGGGAGGAGAGGAGAGAGAGTGGGATTGGAAGGACGGAAGGTAGAGGTGAAGGGGATGAGGGTTGGGATCGAGAGCAGGAATGTAGGAATCATACCGAACGAGGGTGGGCAGCGGAACTCTCTGCCTTTTCCGAGGTCGACCAGTATCATTCGGGTGTGAAGGTACAAGAATACATGGCTATCCTTCAAAGGAAATTTCTTGTAGCATGTGTGCAATTCCTGCTATCTTCGTGAGCTTGGGTATCAGGGCGTTACCCGTGAATGTGTTGCATAGTATTAACGGGGCAGCATATACTGGTTTCCTTTGTCCATGGACACATAGCTCGGGGATAAGTAGATTCGGAAATGCCCTTTCCTTTGATGTCTGTTGTTTGAAACCATGTTTGAGATAACTGCGGCAGGTGCTTGATGTGCTTTTGTCTAGCCAGCTATCACCACAGCCTAACATGGTCATTGACCGACTCCGGGAATGTCGGCGAATTCGGGGGCGCAGGTTGTTAGGATACAGCAGCGAAGAGGGAGTGTGCAGTGTATGACACTCAATTCGTAAGTGATTGAAACTGTCGGACGTGCACTTATTAATTGTTGTGTTCGAGCCTTGCCCAGCATCAAGTTCAGAACTCGGACACTTTGTACATGTATCATTAGTCGTGTGGTGCGTGCACCCCCTTGAAGTGTTGTGAGGCGGATATACTAGAAGTCTAAGTAGAACGAGGTGGCATGATAAGTTATGGTTCAATAGTACGGGTTTCGGGTATTCGGGTTGGCAGTTGAGGATGTTGATTGACAAACACTGATTTACAATCAGTGATTTTCAGAAGTTATTGATGTTCGAGAATATATCAGAATGTTGTTGGAGGGCTTGAAGGGTGTTGATCACAGTTTCAGATCCGGGTTTGAGTCTAGAAGTGGTTTGTCGGGTGAGAAAGGAGTTGTTGGCAGAGTGTCGACTTGGTGCGATGACATGTACACCGTGGCCTTGTCTTGTCATTCGACGAGTTTACGTGTGCATGTACGAAAGTTGAGAACCCAACACAATAGATAATGATGTCAGTTAATTTTGTCAATTCATTTAAGTGCACATTGTTATTGGCAAGAAACTCGTGAGAACATTGTGCCAAAAATAAAGAACACTGTTTGGTTCTTGTAACAAGAGCAACAGTCAATTGTTCCATCTCTTCCAACACACCATCCATCACATTTCCCTATGTGTTATTAGTCTCCCTGTCATTGTCATTTTTATTCCCCATATCGCCACCATCTCTCACATTCCATTCGCTTACCTTTTCTTTTTGGTTGGGTTTTCTTGGTTTTGGCGCGACGAGCATCGTTGGTCTAGTCCTGGTGATTGGACGGTACTTCTATTGGAGACTGGCTTTGGCTATTGCATCGACCCACACCTGCGTACTCGCCGTGATGCATAGCAAGTACATTAGAAGAGGAATTCATAAGCGGTCGGAGAGGGAGGGGTTCAGGGTTGGGAGGAGGGAAGAGGGTGTGGCGACGAGAAAGGTGGATGAGAGACAGCTTCAGGATGGAACGTTTACTGGGCCGCTCACATTTACGGTGACTATTATCCATGACCCGGACAGTACACCCATTGGGACACTTTCAAGCCTTGACACGCTACCCACCACGACACCACTGCCACTTACTATGGCTACATCTGTTCCTCCCCTCTCGCCGAGTACACCTTTGGATTTGTCGACGAGCGAAGAACCGCTCCAGCCTTCACCCTCATCAAACAGCCTGGAATCGTCATTTCCTGCAGTCTCGAACCCTGTGCCTACTATCCTATCACCACCCAGTCCGACAGCCCCGTCTCCCACATCAGCGTCAGCCCCAAATATACCTGATACTGATACTGGAAACTCGGACAACAACCCTAAACTATCATCCGGGGCAATAGCCGGAATCGTGATTGGGTGTCTCATTGTGCTCGTTATAGCAATCATCTTTGGCCTGCGCAAACACACGGTGAAGAATCGATTGAAATTGAGAGGGATGTGGACTGGGTCTAGGGGACTGGGATTTGGAATGGGAAAAGAGAAGGAAAAGAGTAGTTTGGAGCCGACGCCGTATGAGTATAATCCCGAGTCGACGATCAATGGACAGGGGCTTGGTGCGAGCATGGGGTTTGTCACGGGGACTGGGGCTGGATTCGGGAGTGGGAAGAGTCCGATGTCGACTTTGGGTTTGCCTCAGCCGTTGCCATCTGCGTATGGATTGGATTCGGGGATGAATAGTGCCGGCCCAAGGGTACCACCGTCGCAGGCGCCTGCGCTGTATACTCTTACTGTTGTGCGGTCATTTGTGCCTGCACTGCCTGATGAACTGTCGATATTGCCTGGAGAAAAGTTGAAGGTGCTGCAAGACTTTGACGATGGATGGGCAGAGTGCATGACGATGGGTGGTGAGATTGGGATGGTACCACTCGAGTGTTTTGATAGACCGTCGAATGGGAGTACAGAGGAGCCACGGCGTAATTCGCGGAGGTTGACGAGTTTGCCGAGTGAACGACGGTGACTGGAATGTATTGTGTATGTACAGCTCTGGGAGTTGTTGTAACAAAAGATTAGATGGGTTCGGATCAGACCGAGGGGTGTATTGATCGGAGAGTTGCTCTGTCGACCACTCCACTACTCGACTACACTATCACTCGTATGCACAAAGAACCGAACACCTTGCAGCCTCTTGAACCAGACACTCTCAATCTCGGTCAGGCTGGGACAGATAATCTTGTCACTCTAACTACACCCTCTCTTCCTTCGTCCTCCTCCCCTCCACCTGCTTCTCCCACTCTAACCATGCCACCGAGACATAAAGCCACACCCCTCGTCTACTCCGTTAGCGACGGTATCATTGGACTCAAGCCCAGCTCACTGGCAAAGGGCAAGTTTCCCGCCGTGAGCCAAATCATCAGCCAGCTTGGGACAGTCCAAGAACGGGAAGGTAAGTTCTTCCTCCTTCATCAAAGGCGATGCATCAATAAGCTGGCCTGGCGTTGCTAGATTTTATGTATCAGATTCTCTCATCCATGCCTAGAACCCAGCTCTCGTCTCTACAAAGACGTATAGCGCCCCTGCTCCAATTCGACGTCGTTGGTGTGCGTCCCTTGCTTGTCTACGCTCTTGTCTCACATCACGCTCATAATCCTGCGCGCATATAGTCCCTTCCAACTGAAGTCGCTCTTCAAATATTCTCGCACCTTCCACCATGTACCCTCCTCACCTGCTCCCTCGTTAGCCGGCGCTGGAATGTTCTTGCGAACGACCAGGGCCTCTGGAAAGCATTGTGTGCTGCACAAGGTTGGGAATGGCGCCAACCTGTGAGACCGAGTGGGCTCGATGCGAGAGGCGGTGTTGATCGAGAGATGGGTGGGCTACCGAGGGTGGGTAACGATGATGATGACGAGGGGATGGGTGGGTCGGATGATGAGGGCGCTGGTATGGGAGGGCTTGACGAATCGTTTACGAATGAGATGGATTCTGGATTCGCTTCGCTTTCGATGATTCGGGTTCCGTCGCAGAGGTCTTCGACCAGTATGACTTCTGCGTCGGGTTCTGGCTCTGGGTCGAGGTCAATGGAAACGGCATACCTTCCCTACCAACACTCCCAGCATCAACCCACACCCATGTTCCGCACCCGATCTGCTTTCGACCGACACTCTGCACCACCAACTCTTGATCCCTCCCTCGTCCTCAAGCCAAACTACAAACTCCTCTACCGCACGCATGTCCACCTCCTCAACAGATTCCTGACATCCCGCTATCGTCTCTCCGTCATTCAAACCCGGGGAACACCTGCCAACGGACACATGAACATGATTTACTGCGTCCAGTTATACACTTACCCTTCCAACAACCGTCAAGTAATCTTTACAGGGTCCAGGGACAAGACCATCAGGGAGTGGAATCTGAAGACAGGGGAGGTCGAGAGAGTTTTGGAGGGCGTGCATACGGAGAGCGTGTTGAGTTTGTGTGCGCGCAATGGAAAGTTGGCGAGTGCAGGGAGTGACTGGAGAGTGGTTGTGTGGGATTTGGAGTCGAGGGGTGGTAGCCCTGGGAGCGAGGTCGTGAAGGTTTTGAGGGATCATGCGGATAGCGTGCTTTGTGTGAGGTTTGATGATGAGAGGTTAGTTTCGTGTTCGAAAGGTATGTGTTTATGCGTATGTCTAGGTGGTTATGCACTTATGTTTCAACGATAATGTTTAGATCGGACCGTGAGGGTGTATTCGTTCCCTGGTTTGGAGCTACAACATGTGCTTGGAGGGCACCGAGCAGCGATCAATGCCATTTCGCTCTCCAAGAATTTTGTAGTCTCGGGCTCTGGAGATCGGTCGATGAATGTTTGGGATGTCAAGACTGGGAAGCTGGTGCGGACATTTGAAGACCACCATACTCGCGGGTTCGTCTCTCTCCCCTGTCCTGAAATGTGCTTGGGCTTGTTAATAAATGATATGGGTAAACCCACAGGATTGCGTCCATAGACTTCAAACTGCCATATATTGTCTCTGGCTCCTCCGACAAGCACATCCGTCTCGTTGATATGAACACTTCGCAAGGGTGGTCAACATCACCAGAGTACGATACACCACCGCTCGGATTCGGACTCGGGAATGCTCCGTTACCGGGCGTTACCAACATGGTCCAGCCACCGTTCTTCCCTCATAGCCATGGGTATACAGCGCCGCCGTATGGGGGTATGACTGAATATGTGACGTGTATGTGCCAGGTGTGTGGAAGTACGGTCCAGCCCATTTCGTATCCGACATCTTCATCCTATTCTACGTCGTCCTTGATCTCAAACACCAACTCGACTGACAACGTCAACCCCAACGCTGCTCATCATCACAACCTTCTACATCCTTTCACCTCACCTCATCTACATCCCATGCACCACCATCGACGATTTAACGGCCCACAGCATACGTCCCCACCTGCCCATGCTGACCTTGTACGCAGTGTGTCCCTCACTCCGGATTTCGTTGTCACGGGGTCCTATGACCTCTCAGTGAAAATATGGCTCCGGTCTACTGGTGCCCTTGTAGCGGACTTGACGAGTGGGCATACAGGGAAGATATTTTGCGTTGCTGCGGATCGGAGTAAGGTCGTATCGTGTGGGGAGGATTTGAGGATTTGTGTGTGGGATTTTGGGGTTGGTGTGAGAGGTGTTGAGGAGGGGTGGGTTAAGACTGAGTTTGAGTGAGGACCTGGGAGGAGGGGGGGTGTTTTGTTTTTTTGGTCTTATCTCTTTTCCTTTGGGATATGGTAGTTGACCTTTGTGCCATGTTGGTGCGAAAAGATGGTATTTAGTGAAATGAATGAGAGTTTTTCTTCAACTAACTTTGATGTCTCGAATGTTCACTTTGGCATTCAGGAAATCCCTGGCATGTGCTAGTCTGAGGTCTTGCCTTCAATAACCGCTGCTGACATCAAAATACAATTTGCTGATTCAGTATATAGTTCGAGATTGAAGTGTCCATCAGTAATCCTAGCAAAAATTCCTGCTTCCAACTTGTGATAGCCATGTTTGCTTATGGCTAACAGGTGTGTTTCAACCCCTGAATCTGTTATGAATGCATCCTGCCACACCACACGGGATACCCGTATGCCAGAAGGAGACCCCGTCCGCTACCATAACGAAGCCTTTGCTAATCGTCGCCTCCCTGGCCACGCATCCTTATTCTCACAAGATTGGCTGATGCCCGGCCCACTATTCTACTCGACCAACTGTATGATGACTGAAATTCTCCGCATTGCCTGGGAGAATGCTCCCTTCACTCACATCTTTGATCCCAATGGGTTATACACCCAAACCATTCACAACAGCTTCGACTCCGCCTGGGCTCACAGTTGGAAGATGATCCCTTATGCTGGAGAGCTGATCATATTCCTTCACCCTTACATGATGTATCCACCTGAGGTCGTCCCGCATATTATCAAATATGAAATTGCTCACAGACTCTACTTCTGAGAAGTAGAAGTCTATCGCCTCGACCCTGACTCCGATGAACCTCCGGCCATCCCTCCCCGCAGATCGCAGCTTCCTCCATTGCGCAGCATTGACTCCAATGTCCCTGGCATCAATGACTCAGGACCCATTGAAGAACCCCCTCCATATCCACCTCCCTACGTCACCACAGACATCTCCTTATCATCATCATCATCATCGCCCCACTGCAGCATGGTTATCCATGAGTCAGAATCCTCTGACTCCTCTGACTCATCCCTCATTGGGAACTTCACCATCCCCAGTTCCACCTTGTCTCCCGACTCTTACTCTTCTGATTCCAGTGGACGACTTCACCCAGACATGGACTTGTAATATAGCTTGTAAATAGTTTTCTT
>JAEUWK010001527.1:0-64573 GCA_018524425.1 Podaxis sp. AQ795752 | reverse complement strand
TAGTTCTTTCCCCTTTGCTCATCCTCAAGCCTTTGCCTTAGTTGCAACCTGAGTGCATAACAAAGGTTGTAACACTGAGTTCATGAAAGATTTCAAATAATTGACTGAAAATGCATTGCTCATTGTCCTCAATCTGTGAGGGAGGCACTTTGAAGCCTTGCCAGACCAAGCCCTCTTCTATCTCAGTCCTGTTGCCAGAACCCTCAATGTCCACCTTGCTTCCATCACTCTCATCAACCTCCATGCTCTCCTCATTGTCCTTCACACTCTCCTGATTGTCAGTACTCTTCTTCTTCAATATTGACTTGTTACCTCCATCCTCAGAATCTCTGCCAGGTTATGCTTTGCCACCTCCACTATCATGGGTCTTGATGGGTATCAAAAGCTGTGGCATTCTGACCCTATTGTGGAGATTGTGGAAGGCTCCTTCCACAGACTGATTGGACAGTCAGAAGGGAGCATAATGATTGAGAAAGTCATTGACAGTGCAAATAACCATTTCCTGGTCCATGTAGTCTGCAATAAGCCTTCTAAGCATGACCTGGTCATATTTTCCCCCCATGGGTCTTGTGCTCCATGGTGTTGAGCTAGAGATATTGTCAGTGACACAGTGAACAGATGAAATGAATCACTCATGTGGCACTGAGTCTTGTTTCTTTGCAGGTGTTTGCAGGGGACTAAGGAACATGATCAATTCTTGTTGGGGCAATAGAAACAATGTGCTCACTTTGATGGTTGTTGGTTCCTTGGTGGTGTTTGCATCCTTTGAACTTGAAGACAATATATGAGTTTGACAATTATGCTAATGCAAACAGACCATGACTAATGTTGGTTGTTCTTCTTGCTGTTTTTGTGGGCATGCCTTGGACCTGGGCAAAGAATTTTAGAAAATGTAAGATGTACAAGGAGGGATCACAAACTTGCTCCCCTTTACCAGGTTGGAAGTTGAGGTGACTGGAGCAAAGCTACAGGGATGCCATGAATTTATATCCTGATCAGCTCAATTCACATGGATGCACTTATCAGCTCTGCCTCATTGGTGAAGGGCCAACTCCACACTTAAGAACATGTGATGGACATGCAACAGATATGCATGCTCCTTCAAATGACTGTTGTAGGTAAAGAATGTGTTGAAGGATGTGACAAAATGCACTCATTTGAGTGCAAAGTATATTAGTGGACACCAAGTTTCACACCTCAGCTCAGATTGATATAATATGTACAAACAGACCCTAATTCCTACTATGTCAAGGAGACTTGACACCAGCATTGATTCAAGGCAATACAAACCACACTACTATTATCAATGTGTGTATAAATCAGTATAAGAGTCTCAATTCATTCAACATTGATCAGTATATACTGGTATTGTCTGAATATTGAGTTCTAACAGAATGCCCATACCATTGACAGGCTTCTGGATCCCAGTGGATACCTTCAATGCATGCTAATGGTACATCTTCTATCAGACTCCAATCAGAGGAACCATGCAGATGCTATTGCTCCCTTTCTGATAATCAGCATACACCCTACAATAGTACCAAATACCTTTGCTTTGTTTGAAACTAGAGTAAGCAAAACTTTTTGATGGTGCCCAAACTTTCCACTTGTGGTGTTGTCAGGGGTGAGGGCCACACACCTTTGTGCAACATTAGGAGACCCAAGGGGCTGAACCAGAATGTCTTTTGTCACACCCATTAGTTCTGATTTTGATCCTCGTTTAACCCTTGTTTAACAACGTATCTCTTCTTCACGGCAGGGCCCGAAAAAAAAGGGTGTCCACTATTCCTAGTCGAGTTTCCAATTCCAGAATCCTACATCATTTCCATTCGTGTCATAATTGGGGAAAGATCAGCTCATGTATCATGAATTCTGTTTCATGGTCTCACCGAAAAACCGTGGAAGGAGCTCCTTTTTTTCGCCACCACTTCGAGGGATGTTGGATGCTAGAGGTACGCAACAATCCTTGAAGAGTGGTCGTGCTCCTTACAACGACGAAGGATGCGAGCACGGTTGTGTTCGTCAACTGATGAGCTTCGTTATCGACTATGAGCATCCCGGGAGGTAATGATAGGACGAGGAGAGGCAGGTTTGAGGAATAAAGAGGATAGTCAGGAGACATCGGAGGGTTTCTGGGTGGTCTGATGACCTTGGAACGCAAACGCGGGGTGGAATTCGCCGGCGACTGCTGCACAGGATCGAGTTTCTGTAGGTCTCGAAAGAATTACAGACCAGATTTGTATATGGAACAGAAATAGCAAGAGGAACGAAACCGACTAAACCGAAACCAAGTGGAAATTAGACTACTGGCTTTATGAAACAGGTGCAGTAAGATACGAGAACAAAAGAGAATATATGTTGTAAACAATAACCAGGGGGAGGAGAGGCATCGACTGCGCAGATTCGAATGATCAGTACTTCAACTGGCGCATATGACCAGGCTTAAATGGCACAGTATCTATAGACAGTCACAGGCGGAAACGGAGACGAGAACGCGAATACAAAATTATGATAGCTGGTAGACGAAGGGAAAGGAATAAGGAAGTGGGCGGACGGGTAGAAAAATGGATCTGCTCCGTCTTGAGAGTGAGTGCTCCGCCTGCTAGAATTGGCTATTGTCGGAGGTGTCATGAGACAGGCGAGAAACACTGATTTCTCGAGTAGGCGAATGAACGGCTTCACATCCTGGCATGGCAAAGTCTACATGGTCTCCAGTGACACTGATTTCACTGGGGGTCACTGAACAACAACCCTTCCACAGCAATGGGTCGATGTATATTTGCAGATTCTTCTAATGATAGGGTTTAAGGTTGCATGTAAACAGTTTACTTAGGACTCCAGGCGGGTAGGCCTGTAACTACTGTATGAAGCTTGTAAGAATACAAGTCCTGAGTTTGGCGTCTCATGGCGAAATCCGATCCCACAATGCCTCGATCAATTTCATGTTTGATGATAGGCTCAATGCGATAGTAGGATGTACTGATGTAGGTAATCGATAAGGAAGAGAAGGCTCCTCAGTGTGAGACTGGCAAACATTGATACCGCCAAAGATCTTAATCACAACACTGGTAATTGATTCCTGCCTTCCACGTTACGATATGTTACAACACTCTTTCCATAATTCTTCATAGCAGCCGGGATGAACGTGTGTTGTAGCTTGTTGCGGCACGCACATGACGGTGTTGCTATGGTTTAGGTAGGGTCTATCATGACTGGATTGTTCGGTGCCTCAAGGCAGGGAATGACTGAATATGATTCTAATCATTTCTCGCGGTGAGGTCGGCTCAAACATACCAAGTCATGACCAATTCATCAATGTGGATGCCGTGTGGCGCCGTAGAATGGCATGGGCATGGCAGGAAAGCCTGATATAGAAATCCCGCCCTGTGGCCACATTGTTCGGTGTTGCGTGTTGATGCGGATGTGATGCGTGACATTGCACCCTTCCCCAGTATATATATCATTACGATAGGAGGCATGACTGTCATACGTGTTGTCTGTGGCACATCATTCATCTTGAAATATGCCGCACTCAGCTGAAGGGCTTGCTTTCTTGACGCGTCTCAGTACGCTCCCTGACAAGCCTGGTGTCGATCTTGACCCGGTGCTCAAACCATCTCTCGACGAGGAACACGAGTTGCGGAAACTCTTTGCGCAGGACAAGTCCAACTCAAGACTGGACAACCCGCACGTTGGCCTCGTCGATGTGTTCGGGCCTGGCACAGACGCGATTCGCAAGACGCGTGCGCGCGTCGTCGATGACACTAACGAGGACAGTCTTTCAGGAAATTATATCATGCCACTCAAGGGAAACCAAAGGAGGAAGGACGGTGAAGCATCGATGGTCGCTGATCTGGACGAGTTCAGGAAAAATTGGTCCATTTTCACTGAGGGCAGTTTGTCGCAGTTGTTCGATTGGAGTAATGTAATTGTGGCTGGCGGCGCTGTTCTTTCTGCCTTGTTGCCTTTGCCTGAAGAGAGCAAGAAGAGCAAGAGGGCGATTAGGAAGTATTATCATTCAACAGCGTTCCCTTCATCCGACGTGGACTTGTTTTTGTGGGGCTTGACTTCGGAGCAGGTGGATGCTCAGTCCTTTGCCACTGGATGCTACGCTAATCATATCCTATAGGCTGAGAAGAAGATCATTGCGATTTATGAGGCCGTTAGAGACTCGGTTCCTTGGGACGTTACGTGTATTCGTACCAAACATACCGTCTCCATTCATTGTGGGTCTCAGGCTTCAAGAGCATGCATTCGTCTAACTGCTTCCTTCTTAGCTCAGTACCCTTATCGCTCGGTCCAAATTGTACTGAGGTTATACCGATCCCCAGCTGAAGTTTTGGCTGGATTCGACATCGATGCGCCGTGCTGCGCTTATGACGGTTTGTGTGTTTGCCTACCTATGGTGATATTTGGTTAAGCACATCGGCAACCTTAGGTGAACACGTCTGGGCCAACCCTCGAGCCATCATAGCCATGATGCGTCAGTGTAACACGATCGACGTCACAAGGCGCTCTCCCTCCTATGAGGTTCGTCTCGCGAAGTACGCGAAACGTGGTTTCGAGGTCTATGTTCCCAACCTTAGGCGCAAGGATGTCGACCCAACCGTATGCATATCCCTGCCCCCCACCTACATTGATACATCTCGCTCAATTTTGACACCAGATCTACGAACGCTCCATAGCCAAGATCGGAGGGCTTGCCCGTCTTCTTGTGCTTGAAAAACTCCACAATGCTGATGAGCGATATCAATTCCTTGAATCCCGCCGCCGTCTCCGTGGGCGCCCCTTTGCACTTCGTCCACCCGGAAACAAGAAAAAGCGCAAGTACAAGGGCGATCTGAAGACTGATACTGGGGGATTGGAAATGAATGATTACGATGTTGCATCGTTGCACATTCCGTATGGACCGGGCTGGGATGCGAGGAGGATCGAGAAATTGGTTTATCAAACGGTATGTTGCGTTGCGTTCCCGAAGTGTCACTTAAGCAAGCTGACTTGATGTCCCCGCTAGGATCTCGGGATGAACTCGACTTTTAACCCCAAGAATAAGGGACGGCGTCTTCATCGCCACCCCGCATTCTTCGGTACAGTCGAAGAATGTATGGAAGACTGTTGCGAGGTACATTCCTTACATTCTCCACTAACGTAAACTCCATCTCATGTTTTCTCAAGCACTGTCCGGAGCCGATTGATGAAGACGAACGCACACTCCAGAAGGAAGAAGACGAGAACTACATCCGCGGCCGTATCTCCTTTATCCAAGAAAACCCCGGGCGTCAAACCCTTTCTGGCAGCTTCAACCCAATCGACGAAGGTGAATGGTCTGAGCAAGCTTACATCCAGCCAATTCAAAAACTCTTCCACGCCATTGCCGCGCATGATCTGAATCTCGTAAAAGCACTTCTGGAAGAAAGCAAGACCAACCATACAATTAATTTGCAGAACCGTGATCACGTAGGCCGTACGGCGTTACATCTGGCGGTTTTAATGAAAGATGAGGAGATTGCGAGGGTGCTTATTGATGAGGGATGTAGGATGGTTGCGAGGCTTGTGGATGGAAGGACAGCGTTGCATTTGGCGGCTCAGTACGGGATGGATGGGTTGATCAAGAAGATGTTTGAGAAGAGTAAACTGAATAAGGAGGAGGCTGAGAAGAAGGGGAAAGAGGAAGGGAAGGTCAAGGAGGGCGAAGATGAAGATGAGGAGACGAAAGATGAGGCTGGCCCATCGGATACGACTTCTGATGTTGAAAGGCCATCGTCGGAGGATGACTGGAGTTCAGATGAGAGTGATGGAAAGGAGGAGACTGTTCTGATGAGTGTTGATGACGACCAGGGAGAAGATTCGGATTACGACCGCTGTGATGATGACGACGGGGATGGCAAGAAGAAGAAAGCAAAGGAGCAACAACCTGACGGTGAAGTCCCCGAAGACGAAGAAGATGAACCCGACGTTCTAGATGTCAATCTGGGAGACTGGGACCAAGGCTTTACACCCCTCTGTTACGCCGTCCTCTATAGCACGCGCTCTACTGTTGGCCTCCTCCTCAAAAATGGTGCTGATCCAAACCAAGCCGCAGTCCCATCCTCTACCGGTTGGGAGTCGAAGAAGAGCCTCCTCCCCCTCTTCCTTACCCTCGTGCGTTCCGATGAGGATGTCGGTGCCGACATTGCTGAGTGCCTCATCGAGGGTGGTGCCACGGCGTCCACTGCTGATATGAACCTGGTTACAAACCTCCATCACGCGGTGCTTGCAAAGAAAGTGAAGATCTTGGATGTATTTTTGAGGAAGGATCCGGGAGCGAAGAAGGCGTTAGACTTCCCATCAGCGGACTATGGGACCATCAGGTTCCCGGTAGTGTCCGCCGTTGCGAGGCGTGGCTACGCCACGCTATTGACTCTGTTGGCGTACGGTGCAAAGGTTAATCCGACGGTGGCTGATGTTACCAGGGCCAAACTCGCTAGGTGTGTCGCCTTCGCTCTTTGTCTCCATTCTTTCACTGACATGTGTCCACAGCGGCATGTTCGAGGCTCGTCTCTGGGGTTATGGCATCACTGACGACTATGGTTGGATCATGTGTCGACCTGTCGAGGCAGCATTGGCCAATGGCGATTATATTATCGACGTCCTTCTTGAGCTTAATGCGGAGTTCAATGTCGGGACATTGCAATCACAGGGGAGGTACTCCGCGGAGAGGCGGACAATTCTCGACTGGGTTGTCGACGCTCTTCAGACTGGCTTGCCGAGGTATATCGACAACGTCACCAAGGAATGCAAGGACCTCGAGAAGAAACTCGAGAAGAAGACTTATAGCCCTCCTGAGAATATCAAGACCTGGAAGGAATATTATGATGATTTCTTTGAACGGTGTACGATTGCGGAGAATGATTTTGGGGTGGAGAGCAACGAGAGGCTGAAGGAGCAGAAAAAGAGGGCATTGGAGTCGATCGAGAGCACGAAGGCGTACCTGCAACATGTCCGTTCGGCACTTGAGGCAATGGGCGCGAAGACTTGGGAAGAATTGAATCAGGTTTCCGGGGATCCGAAGAAAGGACGGATCCCCACCCCCTACACTGTTGTAACTGGCATTCAGGAGGAGCCAAAGCACAAGTATATGTTCCTCTCCAAGAACTATCATATCAACTTGGTGCCGCTGGACTTGTCGGAGCGGTATGATGAATTGTTCGAGGCAGCGTTTACGGGAGACGATGCGAAGATTGAGAGGCTCTGTGTGCTGGAACCGGGTTCGGATGCCGTGCCTGTGCAGATCACAGTCCAGGCGCTTAAACCGAACGATCGCCGAACAAAGACTGGTTCGTTTTTACTCGAAGTTGATGTTTCAGAGACGCTGATACTTGAATAGGTTTGACGCCACTATATGCCGCTATTGCTGGCAGAAGGTGGAACACGGCGAAGTTCATAATGGGCATAGCCGCCGCTCAATATCATAACGAGGATGATGATGACAAAGAAGCCTTACAGAGTGCTGTATTTGACCTAGGTAAGTCATCGTTCCGTGGCCAATTGTTCCATTAGTGATATCCATTTTCTCTAGTCGATGACGAGGATGACGATCACATGAGCGACTGTGATAGCGACTGCGATAGCGACTGTGATAGCGACTATTCGGATGAAACGATCGACCCTCGTAAACCCCAGGAAAAATTCGTTGACATCGCCAAAAGGGTCTCCGTTCGAACCGACATCCATCCCTCCATTCTTCTTAGTTTACCACTCAGCTACTCTCTTAACAACAGAATGGAGTACTCGACTCTGGTAGAGAAGGTTATTCAGGAAAACGACTTTGAAGCCTTCGTGCATCTCCTCAATATCCAGGATTCGATTTCAACAGAACAAAGGGATCAGAAGGATTTGATCCTCAATTCAATCTTCCTTGCCGATAACCCCAAGTTTCTCGATGAGTTGATACGTCGCAGGGGTGTTGGCATTGACGTCAACCGTGTTCGACAAACCTCTGGTGAAGACCACCCCATTGCCCTCAACGACAAGAATCGGCTCTATCTTGGGTTGAACATCCACGGCAAGAAACGAGCCGACCTTGCGCGTAAAGGTGACCCAAGCACTTCAAATCGAGATGAGAGATCAATACCGCTTGTCTGGCGGGCTGCTGGTGCCGGTGCGAAATCCACCATCGAATACCTTGCGTCAGAGAAGCCACTCGCTGCATACAAGTACTTTGCAACCCACGGCGAGGGCGATACTGCGGAGTGGTTGAGGCATTCAAAGACCCTTGAGAGCTCGTTGAATGAATGGCTTGGTTGGAATATTAGCTCGCTTGGGGAGAGTCCACTGAGTATGGCGGTGCTGAGGAATGCGAAGGATGTGCTACCGGCACTGTTTGCGAAGGCTCCAAAGCTCATGGGGTCTGCTTTGCATGCAAAGTGAGTTCGCGTTGTGGAATCCGCTGATTACATCATGTTGATGATGATCCGTTTGAAGGATTAAGTTTTTGGGCTTCAACTTGTTGCTCCTTGCGGCTGCGAGTGGCTCCGACAAGGACATTTTCGACTTCCTTTTGAAAAGGGGTGTATCTCCTCTGGAGAACGATACCGAGGGAGGGTGCGTACTTTATCGTTATATCATTCGATGAACGGTTAACGAGTGTGTGCCAGGCGGAATATGTACCATTTGATTTGTGCCGGTAAAAATGGGGAGTTGCTTGAATATCTGCTTGAACGACTTCCTCGCGATGTCAGCGAAGAACTACTGGCACAAAGGTCGAAGAAGAAGCTTAACACGGTACGCCACTTGTTGTGTACCCTCTTCCAGCGCTATTGATTAAGGTTGGACATTCCAGCCCCTCCAAATTGCAGTTAAAGTAGGCTCCATCCGCCTCGTCAAAGCTATCCTCGCTTTTACTCAAGACGGTCTTCTTGTCTACGACGCACACGGATTCACGCCTCTACATAATGCACTCCGATGTGGATTCAAAGTTATCGCTGACGAGATTCTCAAAGTCATCCCTCAAGAGGGACTATATCTCGAGAACGGCGCTGGAAAGACTCCGTACGAGGATACGGAGAAATGCGCTATGAGACCGATCACTCAGAGCGTCAGTGCGCAGGAGCCTTCCCCTCTCAGGAACGTAGCTGCTGTAAATGCTCTATTGAACGTTGAAGAGCTAGGGAAGGAGGTACAAAACATCATTGAAACCCTGAAGCGGCTTATCAACAGCGGGATTCTCGAGAAAGACTCGGAGTTGGCGAACGTGTTTCAGAAGTTCGTTTCAGCCACTGAGGGACGGTTGGCCGAGGCCAAAGCCAAAGCCAAAGTAGTCGAAGAACCTGAGGAGAAGGGGAAGAACGAGAACCCTATGGATAATAGCGCCGCAATTGAAACGTTCGCGGCGATTGCGACGGCTGTCAAGGGTAATGAGGCGAAGAGATCTCTTATTCATCTGAAAGATGTCCAGTTATCCGTTGCGACAGATCTGGACACGATCAATCACGGGAAGGTGGCTCAAACGGGGGAGGGACTTGAGGAAGAGGAGGATGAAGAGACGCAAGAAAAGAGAAAAGGTTTGGTGTTCAGCGAAATCTCGCTCAGGTTTAGCGAGTGGTAGGCACGTGTGGAGATGAAAAGTCTTCTCATGGGTCGGCAGTTGGTCTCAGGCAGCTACATAGGTTTCGATGATGGACTCGTAGCTCGTCAATTTACAAGTAAATTGTATCATGTAGTTCACTTTCTATGACAAGCTCGTTATCGATGATCCGAAACTAATGCATTACTGAGAGGCGGACACGAGAGAAATTTGGGCGTTGCGTTGGTCTATACACTGAACACAAATAATAAACCCGCCATGCAAACGACCAAAATCCTGCGCTGTTTTCAACGACTGATTCCAATCGTCACGCCCAGCTATGTAGGTGGGAGTGGTGAGGCACGACGTGAGGAGTACGATCATCCAATTGCTTCCAGCGGGGATTTGCCTCGCTTATACTGGACAGGCAAAACCCTACAAATGTGACTAATATCTGTCTTCAATCAATAAGCATATTTTGCAGTGGGAAAAAAGTAGCCTATCGGACAAAATCGACTCCGATGAGGGTGTTTAATTTTCTTGTTATCCCATCACTACATCCATTTCTGTCACATCGCCGTCCGTCTTAGAATAAAACACTTCGGCTCCTGAGGCCAGTGAGTCTATCAGGAGTGCAAGTCTTCCCGTCCCAAGGTTAGGCTCCTAGAAAAAAATGAGGAAAGAACCATGAGTGGAACATGAAAGCGCACCTTTCGGATTTCTTCCAGATCGTCACGAAAACCATCGGCCACGGAGGACATCCAAAACTTTCTAAACTTGTCCTTCAACTGTTTTTCCTTCTCCTCTGCGCTGGGGTCGTCTCGTGATGGTAGGAATGAAGGTATTTCAGCAGGGGGTGGAGAGGGTGACGGTGAACGATGTAGTTTCGCTGATTTGGACACTGCCGTTGGCTCGGTTGCCGATGAAGGCGCTGGAGGAGGTGTCGAGCTCGAACTCGAGTTTGAACTGGAATTCGAGGATTCTGAGTCCGATCCCGAACTTGAAGACTCCTCGACTATTTTGGCTTTAGGGACTGTCCTGATTATTTTTGACGGGGTTTCATTGTCGGAAGACGACGAATCAGAGCTGGAAGATGAACTAGACGATGACGCTACACGTCTTTTGCGTTTTCTTGTCCGTTTCCTGGGGGCAGGCTTTGCTGCCTTTGCTGGAGGCATAGGCCGCTTGTGAGTGCGGATCTTCAAAAATGCTTGAAAATGCTAGAGGTTGGAGAATTGAACCCTAACCCCAAGCTAGGGTCTCGTGACTACCTGTTTTCTTCGTTTCTCGATAAGCTTCTGATTATCGACCACCACTATGTCCAGCAAAATTGTCGGTATCCTCGGTAAGCGTAAGTCGCCCGTTATCACAGACAGTTGCGCTCTAATCCTTAAAACTCCAGACTCATCTTGTCACTTCACAGGAATCGTATCCGATACACTCAAATAGGGGGCGGCCAACTCGGTCGTATGCTTGGAGCATCAGCTTCACTATTGAACATTAAAGTTGTCATTCTCGATTCCGGGGAACATGCACCAGCCAAACAGATTCTCGCACCTACTGCACCTCGCCTATCCCACATTGACGGGTCATTTGCCGATCCAGCCAAGATCCGCGAACTTGCATCAAAAGTCGATGTCTTAACAGTCGAAATCGAACACGTCGACGCGGACGCTCTTGCGGAAATACAGAAATCCACTAATGTTGAAATTCATCCCACCCCATCAACCATCAAAATTATCCAGGACAAGCTCAAGCAGAAGGAACATCTGTCTGCTCATGGCTCGCCTGTCTCAAAGTATGTCGGCGTCGACACACCTGAGTCAATTCTTGTTGCAGGTGAAAGACTTGGGTATCCCTTGATGCTCAAAAGTCGTACGCTGGCGTATGATGGTAGAGGAAATTTTGTGGTGCGCGACCCGTCGCAAGTAGAGGAGGCAATTACGGCTCTGGGGAGGCGGCCACTCTACGCTGAGCAGTGGGTACCTTTTGTAAAGGAAATTGCAGTTATGGTCGTGCGCACGACGGGTGGAGACGTCGTTTCATATCCTGTGGTTGAAACTGTTCACAAGGACAATATTTGCCATCTTGTGTTCGCCCCTCTGAGAAGTGGGGATGCGAGCCTGGACAGTCGGGCACGAGCAGTTGCGGAAGAGGCTATCAAGTCCCTACCAGGAGCAGGTATCTTTGGAGTCGAGATGTTCCTGATGGAGCATGGTTAGTGCGTTTGATTATCCTATGAATCCTCACGTTCAATCGTCTTCACAGGTGACATCTATATCAACGAAATTGCTCCCCGTCCACACAATTCTGGTCATTATACGATCGAGGCCTGCGAGACTTCCCAGTTCGAAAACCATCTTCGTGCCATCCTTTCCCTCCCCCTGGGCTCCACAGCACTGAAGGTGCCGTCCAGCGTCATGCTTAACCTCATCGGCCACTCGTCGTCAACGAAAGAAATTGACGATGCAATCCAAGTCGCGTTAACCGTTCCCGGCACCACCGTCCACCTCTATGGGAAGAGTGAATGCCGCAAAGGTCGCAAAATGGGTCATGTCACCGTCGTTGCTGGCTCAGACGCCGAACTTCGTTCACGCCTACGACCCCTCCTCCAATCCCTCCCTTCGTCCACTCCAGAAGAAATCGAGACCTACGCCCCTGCACCTCAAGTGCCCGGTTCCGGCTTCTCAAGCCGTAATCCGCTCGTTGGTATTATAATGGGTTCCGACTCGGATTTGCATGTGATGTTGCCCGCGGCGAGGATTCTAGATCTCTTTAAGGTTCCTTACGAACTCAGTATCGTTTCTGCCCATCGGACGCCAGACCGTCTCGTTGAGTATGCGCGATCCGCGGCTACGAGAGGCTTGCGAGCAATCATCGCGGGAGCTGGTGGAGCTGCACACCTCCCTGGTATGGTTGCTGCGATGACCCCCTTGCCAGTTATTGGTGTCCCCGTGAAGGGGAGTACCCTTGATGGTGTGGATTCACTTCATAGTATTGTTCAGATGCCCGTATGTTGTCAACGTTCTTTAAGCTGTAAGCCGACGCTGACAGGACTGATGGTTGTATCTTCTAGCGGGGAATTCCAGTTGCGACTGTTGCGATCAACAATGGGGTCAATGCTGGTCTCTTGGCGGTGAGGATACTATCTGCAGGTATCCCAACGCTGATCGGGGCTATGAGCGACTATATGAAGAACATGGAAAAAGAGGTCCTCGGAAAGGTGGAGAAACTAGAAGAAGTTGGATGGGAGAAGTACCAAGCGAAACGAACGTAAGGGAGCGGCAATTTTATCCTGTATTGCCTTCGAAAGGAAGGAATGAACTTTGACTGGCTGACGACCACACTATTCATGTGAAATCCCTTGACTTGATATGGTGGAACAATCCAACCCAGGGCGAGGAAAGTTCGCGCTCGAACATGCTACACTATTGAAACAGCGGAGGTAGGGCAGAATCGCGCCGTTGAATGGAAAGAAGTGATACTGCGGCCCGGCTAAGTTGGTCTTGTGAAGCCACGGTCACGATGCCAAACGCGAAAGCTGGTTCTGAATATCCTGTACCGCGTATAGTAGGCAATGCTTCTTTGGCCTGTCACAGCGGAAAAATTCCAGTGATCAACTTAATTGATCCTTGTGCCGTTTCCACGTTGTTTAATAGGTTATCGTGATCGTACAGGGTATCGGGGGAAAATTCGGTGTTGTCAGACTGAGTGTTTGGATTCGTGATGCGCTAATTGAAGTGTAGGAGCGCTGGCAGAGATTTCACTGTCGCAGTTCGCGGCGTAGGCGCAAACGTCGGGCAAATACGTGCAATTGCAGTTTACCTAGGGAAACTCTCGACTCATGGCGGCCCGTGCGCGATGCAGAATTTAAATTTACCATTGCTCCGAGAGGTTTCTCGTAGCGCAGTCCAAGAACCTGCCACTGGTTATTTATTGTGTCGCGTTAGTGTATGTGGTTAACGTCATCGCCTGAAGGGATTAGTCAACAGGTGCAAATAGCGCTTGAGGATCAACTCAGATGACCTTGGCTACCAGCTCTTTCAATGCTACCGCGCTGGATCATTCTCGGTTTCTTCAATTCAGAATGTCAGAAGGAAGCTCCAGGTACCACTCGCTGCATGGCTCATGGCTTTTACTGGATTTGCGATCTCTGTTCAAAACTGGCATCGAGGTTTCTTCCTTCTACCGAGGAATGGCAGGGCGTGAAGACCTGACCATCCATCCTGTGCATTACCCCACCTTCCAGGACAATCATCCGGCAAGTAGCACCAGAGGCGGTCCGTGTCCCGCCCGGTCTTGTTCATCACTTGAAAGCTCTTGTTGATGTCGCGAAGTGATGGGCGACAGCAGAGATGTATATTGCCTGACCGTGGTTCTCGTCATCCACCTCGATGCTTCACGGACCAACGACTGAATCATTGACAACTGGCCCTATTCCATTCGCTCTATAATAGTGACAAGGATTACTATTCTTGCAACCTTTTGCACCCTCGGCTTCAGCCTAACTTGTGTTGGGAACGAGAGGTGACCTTGAAGCCACTGAAAGACGTCTCTTCTTGTTTTGAAAGTAGGATAATTTCTCCTACAACCCTTTCGGCTCTTGCGATCATTGGCTTCTTGCAGAAGTCTAATTTCTCCGTGATTCCTCAACGACGAAGGAGATTCGATTCACATGACAAACTCATACTGGGAACGACTGCCACTACCAGGACTGTAGTTACTTTCATTAGAAAATGCCCACGGTGGCTCTGCCTGCCCGTGCCTGGGTCCTAATTGTCGATCCTGCGCATCGAAAATTTGTGGGGGACCGCGAAGGACCGGACGGACCGCCTGTTTACTTCCAACAGTTATGACCTCATCGGCTGCGAGGGCGTACTCTCGGAAGCTGTCAATGAGAAGATCATGGTTGATTGAGGTAGCCGAAGGTTAACCGGTTGCACTTTTGTCTTGATGTTCTGGCATTGGACAGGACTACGTGCAGGGGTATAAAAGAGCGGCATTGACTCTGAGGTTGAAGCAGAACTCGTCTGTTGTTTTCGAGCTCAACTTCTATTGCTGAATCATGAGGTTCTTCCCTTCCGTCATCGCTTTCGCGGCAATCCAGGTCGCCTCGGTACATACGGTTCAATGTTGGTTAACGGTGGGCCTTGCTAACCCTCCTGGCGTTTAGGCTGCCGTCATTGAAAAACGTGCATCGGTCGACGATGTTGCCACCGTCGGTTATGCTACTCTTAATGGAGGGTATGTGCCCGACCGAAATCTTTGCCTTCATCACTGAAGTCATTTTTAGAACTACTGGTGGCTCTGGCGGAACTCAAACCACTGTGTCTACTCTCGACGACCTCACAGCTGCTGTCTCTGGTGATGCGAAGAAGATTGTCATCATCTCTGGCACGTTTCTTATCAGTGAATCTTGGGATTCTTGCTTAATGGGTTACAGGTGTGATTACTGGTAATGCCGTCGTCAAAGTTGGTTCCAACACCTCAGTCATCGGGAAGTCCGGTTCCGGTAAACATCCTCACATATTCATCGCTTGTCAAATACTCAATTATATTTTCAGCTCTCAACGGTGTCGGTCTCCGTGTACTTGATGAGCAGAACGTCATTATCCGTAACGTCAAGATTTCAAAGGTCCTCGCCGAGGCTGGTGATGCCCTTGGTATCCAGTCATCCCACCAGGTCTGGATTGACCACGTCGACCTCTCGAGTGACAGGGACCATGACAAGGACTAGTCTGTACCGTATCCTCACCGCTTCTTGCTTTCGTATTGAATGTTCTATTCTAGTTATGATGGCCTCCTCGACATCACCCACGGATGCACTGGTGTCACCGTCACGAACAGCAAGCTCTACGATCACTGGAAAGCTTCCCTCGTCGGACACTCTGATAGCAACGGCGACGAGGACACTGCCATCACCGTCACCTTTGCCAACAACTACTGGTCCAACCTTAACTCTCGTACTCCTTCCTTCCGCTTTGGGCACGGCCACATCTTCAACAACGTCTTCGACAACAACAATGATGGTATTAACACTCGTGATGGTGCTCAGCTCCTTGTTGAGAACAACGTCTGGACCGGTACGTGGATGTTTTGCATGAAATAGGCATTTGTTTGAAGGTGATTTTTTAGGCACTGACAAGCCCCTCTACTCCACTGATGGTGGCTTCGCTGTTGCTCGTGGCAACGACTTTGGCGGTGCCTCCAACACTGCTCCCAATGGCAGCTTCACCCAACCACCCTACTCCTACAGCCTCATAGACACTTCCAACGTTCGCTCCTCTGTTGTTGGTAGTGCTGGCCAGACCTTGAGCTTCTAGATTGCTTGTTACTAAAACTTGTGGAGATCTAGCTACGAAGCTTATGCAGATAGCGTTTTTGTACAGATTGGAAATTTTCATTTCCTTCCTTTTCTCCTGACCTGGATTTGACCTCGGCTGAGTGTGGTTTTGGAGTATTCGTGAAATGACAAAAGATTGATGGTTCAGCGCTAGTCCAGGGCGTGGGAGTAAGGGAGGCCATGTGTTTTCTTGTAACAGGTGCCGAGCAGATATGACTGCTTCTTTGAGTAAAGGATGGAGCGCCTCCTGGCGGTTCTTTCATTTCGACAAACTCTCGACTCCTCGCAACCCGGTGAGCGCATACGTGGGTCACTATACTGGATCTATGACCCGAAAATCGTAAATTCTACGTGGAATATCACCGCCAGACAAAGATGAAATTGTTGGAAGAGTCCGTAACACTGCCACCGGATGCATCGGCTGCGGATGGGAAAGGACAGGGGTATCCGTTGTATATCACCGCGAAAAGGTACTTTGTGAAAGAACTGGAGGAATTTGAAAGAGATGCAGGTGCGGTGACGGTTTTGGCGCTACATTCGACGAGTTTTCACAAGGAGACATGGGAGCCGACGTTGGAGGTGTTGTTCGAGGGTTTAGTCAGGAACGGGATGGAAAAGGTCAAAGTTCGCGAGGTTTGGGCTGTGGACTGTCCGAATCATGGGCAGGCGGGAGTCTTGAATAGAGAAGTGTTGAAGAGGGACGAGTTTGCCACAGACTGCAAGTCATTTATCTTTCGTTGTGGTTTACCCTATGGAGATGATACTAATCAGCGATGAAGTTGGTTGTGAGCGCTATGCCGTGGCGATACATCGCTTCTTGGTGAGTGCGCCGAAAGCGTTCGGTGTGGATTTTGGCAAGAGGAGACTTGTCGGATTAGGACATTCGCTGGGCGCGAATTCATTGTGGGTTTCCCTACATCATCGGGAAATGCGCTGGTTGACATGATGTTCCCAGGTTACTGCTGCAGAGGCTGAAGCCCGTTTTCCCGTTTCTGTCGCTCATTATTGTGGAGCCGATGGTGAGCCCGGGCGGTGCCCATCACTTGGCGAAATTGAGGGATAAACTTGTTGATGGTGCGAAACGGAGGATTTGTGAATGGCCGGATCGCAATACCGCATTTTTGTCTCTGAGGTCTAACCCACGTACGGCGAAGTGGGATGAGAAAGTACTCAGGGTTTTTGTGGTTCGTACATGACTTTTTTGACGGAGCGCAAATCTGGCTGATTTTTTTTTTTTTTGAGGAACATGCCATTGTGCCATCGCCTTGTTCTACTACGGTGTGCTTGGCCTGCACGCGCGAGCAAGAGCAGGTCTGTGTGGCCTTTACGCCTCTTCCTTTTCCTTGTGCTTACTCTAGCCTAGGCGATGTATCTTGATATCAAGGGAGCTACAGAACCGGTTGAAGAACTGACTAGGTTGTGCTCTCTCCTGCCGATTCATCTTGTTCTCGGGTTGCAGAACGACTTCATGTATGTTATTATCTTTTCTCTCAAAACGTCTTAACAACCTTGAAAACGTGCAGTCCACGCAGTGTTCACGAGGCCCTTCTCGATCCTGCCTCCGGTAGGAGATACGCCTCTCTGAGAGAAATACCAGATGTTGGTCATTTGGTTCGCGGTTTCTCACTTTGCCCTGGAACCGTGCTCATTAGCCAATTAATAGATACCTCAACAAATCCCGGAGAAGTTAGGGATCCTTGTTTATGAATTGTTGGCACTGACCATGAAACGATCTGGAAAGCTCTGATGAGGTTCGAGATTCAGAACTTCTGTCTTTCTCTCCCGGGAAGTGTTATTTACAACTTCGTACTATATATATATATATACCGCTTCTATGCATCATACGCTGGGCCACGCTGTAAACCGGAGGCTGAACGGCAGCATGGTGGCCTGCCAGGTCTGTTAGAGCGTTTTGTTTGGTATTGATGACGCGTTGTGGTTATTTGTGTACTTTCTAGATATAGTATCCGAATTCCTGTCTGGAACTTGTGCAGGTTCCGTCGCGTCTTTAATCACCACTTGAAGTCCACACCCAGTATCACCATGCCTCATCCCTTGGATAATCCTGCGCGAGACGACGACGACGACGACGCGGCTGCCAAAGACTCTATTGAATCCATCGAGGCCAGCCGGAGAATCCTCGTCAGGTCCATTAAGGATCCCATTCACGACTATAGTGCGTCTATTTCTGTACCGTTGAGCTTGAGGTTGATGATACTTGTCCTCCAGTCCCTGTCCACACTCTCCTTTCGAAGTTCATCGACACGTATGAGCTTACAATTACCTATAACTTTGTTTTAACATGCGTTCAAGGCGACAGTTTCAACGTCTTCGCCATGTAAAGCAGCTCGGAACGACTTCATTCGTCTGGCCCGGCGCTTCTCATAGCCGTTTTGAGCACTCTTTAGGTCAGGCGTTTGGTTACACCTTATATATGCGCATCTATTCATACAACCTTTTTGACGTTGTCCATAGGTGTTGCATATCTTTCCCGGCTCCTTGCCTCACGCCTCCAGAGCAATCAGCCTGACCTCGGTATCACGGATCGTGACGTAGACTGCGTCGAGATTGCGGGGCTATGTCACGATCTTGGGCACGGACCCTGGAGCCACGTGTGGGACGGTATGTTTATGCCCAGAGTTTTGTAAGTAGTCATCCTGGATGCGCTGGCTCGATGATTGTCAGGGGTTGATTAATGTCCTATTTCGTCTTAGGCCAGATAGGAAATGGCAGCATGAACAAGGGTCGGAGATGATGTTAGACTTCATGGTCTCTGAATATGAGATCCCCATTTCGCAAAAGGACCAACAGTTCATCAAGGCTCTCATTGTTGGCGATCCGTCTAAGTGCAGGTGCGTCGTTTTGTAGACGGACTACTGCCTGACTTAGTCGCATATAGCCCAGATGAAAAGAAGTTCCTCTTCGACATTGTTGCCAACAAACGTAATGGTCTAGACGTTGACAAGTAAGGGATCTTAATCTTGAATGTTTTTTTTTTAGCTTCTCATGACATACCAGGTTTGACTATATCCAAAGAGACTCGCAGATGATTGGCGAGCCCATCCGCATCGATTCCAATCGGCAAGTGTATCTCCTTATCCTGCCCGATATATGGTTTCTCATTCATTGCTACAGTATTGTCAACTCCGCCCGCGTGATTGACCAGCAGATCTGTTACGACATCAAGGATGCCAACCAGCTCTACGAGATCTGTGCCACCCGCTTCAAGCTACACAAGATGATCTACAACCATAAAGCAGGTAACATCGTGCCTCACACTCTTACACCCGGAGAGTTGTTGACGCATCTACTAGCTAGGGCCATTGAACATATGGTTATCGATGCTCTCCTTGCCGCGGAACCCTACCTGCACATTGCCGAGCGCGTATTTGATCCCGAAAAGTTCGTCTACTTGAACGATACCATTATGACCCACATTGAATCTTCCACCGCGCCTGTGAGTTGATTTCTTTTCCTACGGCGCGTCCTAACTTGGTAAAATATACAGGAACTGGCAAGGTCTCGCTCAATCATTCGACGAATACGCGATCGTGATCTCTATAAATGTGTTGATTGGAAGGTCGTAGATTGGCCTTTCAGAAAACTTTTTCAAGAACAAGTCACGAGTAAGAGGATTGTTCAGGAGGTCAAAAAGCAGGCTGTTTCAGACCCTCCGCCTGATGATCTCCCCGAGCTTGAAGACGATGATGTGATCGTGGATTTCTCTACAATGCACTATGGGATGAAGGAGGAGAATCCTCTTAAATATGTCAAGTTCTATTCCAAACGCAGCCCAACCAGTTTGTCTTTTCATATCTCTAACTTCGCCCCACTCTCATGGATTTTCTATAGCTTGCAGAAACGCCGTGAAAGGGGATTATTCAAACCTTCAACCTGATTGTTTTGCAGAGATTATGCTCCGAATTTATACCAAGAAGCCAGAATATTGGGGTCGAGTTCAAGCCGGATATAGACAGATCTTGGACTCATTAAATGCCACCATCTCATCGGACGACAAAACGAGTGTCCACGCAATGACCCCACCTGCCACCGAACCACCGTCAACCCCTCGTGCTCGAACTGCTAGCTTGACATTCGAAAACGAAGGCTCAGCGGCCGCAGGAAACTCGACAACACCTTTCTCGAACAATAGTTTCACGACTGTTCCTCCCACCTATATGCCGAAGAGCCCCACTCGGAATGGGAGGAAGAGATCTAGGAACAGAAGCGAGAGCCCCTCAAGGAAACGGACCCGGCGCTGAACATTGGACCTTGGCATTCTCATAACCTCTGTATCATAGCATCGTATCATGTCTGTTGCATTTTCATGCGTATTATCCATTCAGCCGGAATCGTAATCACGCTCGTAGGATGACCCCGATGAGCTATGTGTTCCCGTCATATTCATGCCTAATCAGATATTTGTACAAAGTCAAACTTCATTCTAGTTACATACTCGCAGAACTTGTAATAGCAGTGTACGTGACGGAGTGGGATGCAACTGCAATGGTTGGCAAGCTTCACCAGCTTCAGTGCACCAGCACTGACAACGGACCATGGGACGCACCATTTTGTCCCTATTTTATGCCAGTATCCGGCTTGAGCAGTATGGGAGCCTGGAAGGGGGAAACGCTAGTGTGTGGGGCCAGAATTCCAGAATTGGTCATGTATAGGATACAGGGGCTGCACCACTTTCTATATGTGAATCGCATAACTAGCTAGGAAACTTCAGTGAATTTTATGCCTGTGCTAGGTGGTGGAAACTGGCAAAGCGGAGCCAACTGGAAGGATAGGAATGGTTTATTGTTACATATTCAGATGTTGATGGTGACTGAGGGAGATTCAGGTGGTGTTGGTTGTTGGAGGTTCTCAGGAGGCCCAGACTGAAGTGCACAAATGCCCGGTTACAATTAGAACGAGGTTGGGATTTAAGGTAGGGAGAGGGATGATTGACTTGGTCGTTGTTCTGAGTGACGGAGGTGTGTAAAGAAATATGATGATGTCAGAGATAATGTGTTCTATGCCACCTCTGCGTTCTGCTCGTGTTGACCATAAGGTAGGCTCTATCACCGTTTTAAACACTGGGTGGCACACCCCGGGGGGTGAAGGTTAGGACACTGGCACACTAAATCAAGAACTCGTTAGCTTTGACTGAAGTTGCATTTGCACCTATTTCTACGCTGTGCTGATAGGTGCCCGGTGCTGGGCAAATAAGCGAGCGATAGTTAGTACCAGGGCACAGGATTTTAGCCTGTGGTCTTAAACCAACAGTTGGCTTTGTTGAACCTGAAGTCTTACCGTCGAAGTTGCCCCGAGTGGCCGATCTTTCCAATATGTGTCATGACTTTGATATTTGGGTAGATGACAAGATATGGGTCAAGCACTTCCATTCCATTTATTTATTTATTTATTTATTTTTCATAGAACATGAGTCTCAGTAAGGACTCGGGGGAAACTTGAAATGAATGGAAAGCGACCCTTTCAACGAGAGTGCAAATGTCTTCTAGTGCATTTCTCCGGCGTACTAGTGCGCTCAAAGGCGGTGCAAGCTATCCTTTAAGAGATTCCGAAAGGTTTGGTTCAAAAGGGCAAACGCACCTATTTTTTTTTTCCGTGCTATTAATACTTGTTTGATGATGTTTCGCACTATAGTTCGGCTTGAATGGTGAAATAACCTAAGCTCGGAAGAGGGTTCGCACGGGACATTTGGCCCACAGACAAAGCCGCTCATTTCAACTGCAGTCATCACTACTAACCCACTTTCCCAATCGCTTGGTGTGTGTACGCTTCAAATGTTTGTTCGTGTCTTTCTTTTATCGCTATATGATCATCCCGGGCGGACTTCATGCCAAACTTCGCCTCGATACCGTATTTAGCAGAGTCCTGATAGTCGAACACATAATTCTAGTCGTTCTAGACAGCATTCGACAAGTCAGGCTCTGTCTTCTCAACACTTGGGTTCAGCCGAGACCTTCAGCTTCTGGCTGCCATGAGGCGCTGGGCGACAGGCCCAAAATCAAGCGCCTTAACCATCTTTCAGGAATAAACTAAGCAAAACATGCATAGTTTATGGTATAAAAGGCATACAGTATTCAAAGAGCAGAACCAGTGTGCTATAGCTAACTGCCAGCAACTCCTTTCGATCCACTCATAACAGCCATGAAATTCACTCTTGCTACCCTCGTCCCCGTTGCTCTTGCCTTATCTGTCACGGGCGGTCCAGTAGGGCTTGACATTCGTCAGCAACAGGCCCCGAAGTGCAACCTTGCTGGTCGGTGTCTTTTGTCCGCTCGAAAGGAGTAGATGACAACTTGACCCCTTTCTTTACAGGTTGCCTCCTTACAATTGGTAATAGTATTCCGGGAATTATCAATCCTTGTCTGGGTGCGGCAGACAAGCTCCGTGCCATTACACAGGACGAGGCCCAAGGCAAACCACCTAGTAAGTTTACGGTATGAACGAGTTGCGAAGAGTACATGGCTCTAACCGCATATCAAGGCCCAGCTGATCAGTCCAGCCTCGCTACAGGGGTGACCCAATGTGTTTTTGCTGGCGTTTCTGCTGGTTTGGGTATTGTGCGTTTGTTGGTTGGCAGAAATATATCCCGTTGCTTACTTACCTACCTTTTACTTCAGCCAAACGCTTGCAATGGGTGCCCTGGCATTTCTGCCCAGTAGAGTGGTACCGCGTCAGGCCCCCACAAAGCGTATCTTCCGGACGAATGCGCTGTACCCCCGTAGAGGAAGAATGAGAGAGAATATATCAATGAGTATTCGATGCAGATCTGCATTGGACTTGTAACATTGCCAATGGCAGCATAGCCAGATAAGACTCAAGGTTTGTACCCAAGATAACATTTTTTGCACAGTGAAATCAATACGTCCAAAGTAAGGATACCAGGGGCTCTACAGAACAGAACAGCTCAGTCGTAGCCAAAATGCCACCTTGAGGAGGAATAGCGCACTTGGCAGTGAAGACGAAGTGAGCATGGGCGTATCCTCCCGTCACTGGATTTCATAGCCGCAAGGGAGTGCTCAGTGAGTTGAAGCAGTGAGAAAACGAAGTGATTCAACACCGAGTCGCACTGGAGGAAGGGTTAGATAAAGGTTGACGGCCTGAGGCGAGAGAAATGGTCTATCCACGAAATAGATGGCGAAAGTACTGCCAATGCTGGTGACGAAGAACCTACGGTAATGGAAGCAAACTAGCATCAGCTTCGTCAACGCTGAGCTTCTAGGACTCATTATATGCACTTCTATGGGAAGTTCTATGAAGACTGTTGGTGTATGCACGCCTGAGAGAGAATAGGTTCGGTGTGCCGTGCGGCTGGAGTCCGAGAGGTTGCACGGGACCAGTCAAGGAACCAGAGTCGGGTGTAATTGCACAGCGCTTTCGGCGGCATCTTCTAGAAGTGATGTTACACCTCGCATCGGAAGGTCTCTTCTTGCCATTGAACGTATTGTTGGGCCAGAAAAGGTTTGGAAGGGAGCCTCGGGACTATCTCCTGTGACGAGTTCCGTGGCGGGTGTAGAGCGAGAGTACGGTGGTGTCGTTGACCTCAGTAGTACACCCACGAATGGCGTAGAGGACTACATGATCACGGTAGAAGCTGGAGAAAGTAATCTACACCAGTGCACATTAAATATGCCAATTTATCAAATTTCCCACGCAGCCATGTAGGTACCTCCACAATGGGTGTTGGTTCCGTTCTGGAACAGTTGAAATCTGCCGAGTGGGTCCAAATAGTGAAAAGCAGCCGCCTGGCTACTACGGTGTGCGAGTGCGATAGCGTCCGTCTATCGCTGGGTTCTGATCCAACCAAAGTAATCATTGAGTCATCCACCCAAGAGTGAGCCTAAGCATTCAAGTGCGCGTACACTACTTATACCACATAGTTGAGTCATATTATTTTTTTGTGGGTGGTGCCGGCTACATGCATAGCTGAACCGGCACCTCCACGGTAGCACGAACCATATTCTATTGTTTTCCAGGAAAAGAGTACCCTCGTGGATGTTCTTGTAATAACGTGTCGGAGATGGTCCCTTGTTGTAACGTGACAGGAAGAGCGTAAGGCTCTCGTATGGAGACGGATGTCCTCGAGAGAGCTTGGTCGCGGGTGAGCTATCAGATGTATTGAGGTTGTGGAAGTCCTAAGTGGAATGTTGAATCTAGGAATCGCTTGTAGAATTATTGTACAACGTTGCAGTTAGGTGTAGTGGCGGTCAAAGCAAGTTACAGTGATCAGAGAACAATGGAGTACCCTGTGTATCTTGATAGCCAGGGCGTGGATGTGATGAAACCGATTTTTGTATTGTCGGTTTTTGCCGATGCCCACCCCCGACTCCTTGCTTGCTATCTTACACAAAAGCCATGATACGATTCTGGTCACCGTTCTGAAGGGCATAACACGCTAGGTTTGATAAGAAGCTAGTTAAAACGATTTCAATCTCTGAAATCCCATCAGTTATCCCATACATTGGACAGTCATCGCTTGCACACCCTGCTTGCTTTGATAGCCCTTTGACGGAGTCTGCGAATTGGTGCTGAGCCCCAACGCCGAATGCCACAACAAATGGAGCTTGATCTTTACTAACCTGAACATTCGTACACCGTTTTCATTCAAGTCACAAGGAGTTTGACTGAGACCGTGACCTAACACACGTAATGTCTAGTTCCGCCTCCAGTCACCTTTAACGCTGATTCTTCGGATTCTCCAGTTTGTGAACTTCAGGCGGCATTCATTCGTTGCTGTAAGCATGTTTGTAGCCCGGGGCGAAAGGACTGCGTGATTATCCATTTCAGGCAAAACTCTTCTCATTGCTTTGGCTTAGCGTTCAAAGTCAGCAGGGACTCATACCTCGCCTCGCACCTGGATGACCTGCGAGCTGCGTTAAATCTTCCTTGAAGCTTGACGCTCAAGTCATCTCATCCCACCTTGATGTCTAACTGGTGTTTCACGCCACGATTGTACCGGTGGACAATTGGCCCATCAATGCCCCTGAATGTGCCACCGTGGCCAAACCCCGACCGTGCATTGTCAGTGGACACACCCGACGTCTATCCATGTTCAAAGACACGCTTTGGAAGACATATTTAAAGGGCGATGTCTGCATGTACCTATCATCAAACCGCTCGCACCCGACCCAAGGTTTCTTGCTCTATCTAGCCTATCTATCTTCCCCAGACTGTTCCTTATCATGTCCTCCATTCCACCCCCACGTACCCGTCTCCCTGGTTTCATACCTGGAGCCGTGTATGTCGCCATTATGGAACGCGAATTCCGACCTGACGCTGCCAGTGCCTACACTCAGGTAGTTTCTGCTACCCCCGACGAGATGGCTGCTTCGGAGTCATATCTTGCATTCTTCTACCAGGAGAAACCTACAACCGCTCCCCTAGCCATAGAAACGTGCCTGAAAGCCCAATACTGGTGCCTGCTACCTGCAGATGGATCGAGCAAGCTCACTCTCCAGCATGGTTCGATGTCGGTCCAAGAGGCCCTCATTCGCCAAGATGTTTTGGGCTATATCCGTGTAGCCGAATCCGTGGATCTTCGCCCCTTGCAAGCCATTATCCAGGGGGACGACTACAGAATCGACTCCTTGAGCCCTATGTCCTCTGAAATCTACGTGTTCAACGCCATGAATCGCCTTAGGAGGAATGGGATTCTTCACGCAGTGATCTGGGACTTCAAGTCATTCAAAACTGAAATTGACCGGCTTCGTAAACAGTGGAAGGAGGAGGCGAAACAGATTGAAAATGCTAGGAAGGCAGCAGCGCAAGCAAGGGCTGTCGTAGCGCCGAAGTGGTTAGGACGAAGATTAGAGATCCGAGAGGAGCCCGGACCAGTCTTTAGGCCTTTTGCCGATTTCAGTTTGTGCGAATTCACCACTCAGGAGCATTGAGCAGACCGCGTTGAATTAAGTATACAGAGATAGCGTATTTCATATGACGGGGCTTGATTTCGGTTTAATCGCATTAATGAATTCTGGATCATTTAAAGTTTTGTAGACTGCCACTTGATGCTATTCATAAGGTCGTAGCGCAATCACTGCTCCCTGGTTCATTTCACCCCTACGCGAGCAATATAAAAGCTCCAAGTCGTCTACAGGTTGGATTTGATGGTGCTGCAGTCGTGCAAAACCGGCCAACTCTACTAGTGGAGTAGTTTTGATTCGTGGGAAAATATACTCAATCGATAGATCTCGTCAAGGGGTGTTCATTGGAGCCAGAGAGGAGATATTCTGACGAGCGGTTCGCTCACGAGGTGTCCTTTCATTTTATGACCGCGAAAAATATGGCCGGGGACCCAAATCACATCCAGAAATTATGGAAAGCGTTGCATTTGATTCATTTCTTCTAGCTGAGTGTAAACCTGAGTTAGAAAAGTCTAACAAGCGGTTGTTGTGTAATTAATCTTTTATTCTTCTATAACATTCTCTACCTACTACTATGGGCCGGCAGAAAAAGTGCAAATGCAACATATCTGGGCTCCGAAACCAGTCTAAGGTCACTAGCGAGAGTGTCACCAGTGAGAGTGTCACTCCGAGTCATAAGCAACATGTTCTCGAAAACACAATGGAGGTGGATGCTAATTGGAGGGTTCGGCACTCAGGTGTTTCCCAGTGGTGATGTTTCAGACAATCCCAAAACTCAGATGAAGAAGGCCCCACGCGACGCAAGGATCATATCAAATTACGATGGGCGGATTCTGATGCTGAGTCTGAGAATGAGGACGATGGGCTATACCGGGATGCGTTGGAAGATGATCACCATGAGTGGATGGAAGGGAAGGATTTCAAGTTAGGATCATGGGTGTCGCAGTCGACATTTGATGAAGCCAAGAAAGCGGCCATCGAGGCATTCAATTCATGTGCGGTTGATGTTATTCCGCTGGTTTGTGAATTGATCCTGGTGATTCATGAGTGCCTACAAGGTTGCTAACAGGGAGGGCAATGGCATGGGCAGTTCAGAAGTACGGTTGAGGACAGCCAAACACGACAGCTTAGGTATTAGTTGATGGTGCGTTTCCTGGATCAAATTTCGACTGGGGATAGACTTGGATAGGGAAAAGGAGTCGAAATATGCATTTATTCAAAAAATTACACAACTTTTTATGGTGGCCAAATTTTTTTGGGGTTTCAGTGATACACGAGAGGGACTGTACAGGCAGTTTTCAACACAAGAAGGGGTTGAAGATGGCATTCAACTATCATTGCACACTGCGAGACACCTTAGCACACCTACTGATTTCAGACTGCTGCTGCTGCCCAACCAGTCAAAACCCTTTCAGTATGAATTCATGATATCAGGTCCAGTTAATGAAAGAACACATGGTGTCAGGACTATAAGCATTTTCCTGAATATCAAAATCGTCGTTATCTTGTTTGTCTTCTTCCAACTAAAAATCATCCATCTCAAGAGCTTGAGTTGAGACCATAGTGTTACCACTAATAGATGCAGCTCAGGCACATCTGTTTGTGACCAATGCACCTCTCTTGGCTTCAAGAGAGGTGGTCTGTACTAATTTGGACCTGAAGTATTTTGGGCAACCCCAGAGTTTGCAAGGGTGTCCACTTGCCATATTGATGCAAGTCGAGACCAAAATCAACAACTTTTTTTGTTGCATCTATGCAGCACACTTGTGTCCTTTCAACATTAGAATCATGCTGTAGGTAGTCTAGACATTTTCTTAACTAATCTTTCACTCTTGTTCACCATATTTCCCCAGTGGCCAAATTTTGTGGAGTGAATCAATCCTAAATAGGAATAAATAGTAAACGGCTCGTGTAAATACACTCCACTAGTGGCTGTTTTTAGGGTTCTTTGGTGAAAATAACCATTTGTGGCCATGTGAAAAATAGTCCACAGAAGTTGTCGTGTTTGGTTGTCCTCAACTGCAGTTCCAGTTCGCCGGACTTATATCGTCAGGCACGCTATAATTTGATATTCGAGCACTCAGAATGTTGAATCCTTTCGACGGGAGGCAGGGATCATGCATCACGATCGTTGGCATACAATTTGATCGATTAGCGCCCTAGAAGTGATCGAATGACCTCTCTCCGTGCCCATCCTGACTCGCCTTGTCCGGACTCGTGGGAGCCGAGTCTCACAAGCAGCCTGCACGTCAACAAGTCCCATGAGGTAGTCTTTCGACTGAAGGTCATGGTTGTCCTCCATAAAAGCGCTACGCACGTTGACCACGTGTGGCGTGGGTTCGGTGCGGTCGAGGTCTCGTTTATGGCATAGCTTGGATACAAATTATACCCCGTCAAGAGTCGGGTATCTTCTCGTCTGTTGGACGTTTCCAGGCGAGTTTCGAGGATCCTAAGGGCTCTTACCGCCAGACTGACGCATTCCTGAAGTTCAGCAATGGGTGAATTGGATGATTCGCCGAGCTTGAATAGGGGGGGAACGATGGAGTCAAGGATAACGTCGGAGTTAGCTTGGGAAAGGTTAGTGCATGAACGTTTTATGGAGGTCATGTTACTTACGTCGATCCAAGAGCATACACAAGCAACGACAGATACTTTGTCTCCAAGCAGTACTCAAGATCGAATCAAGCTTGCTGTAGTCGACAATGAGAATAATGTTCCCAAGAATCCTAGCCCATTTGACATTGTCATCGTCATTCGTTCGCGAAATTTGCATCTCCAGCCACGTCAAGAAAGATGACCTGATGATCATACTCATGGTAGCTTGTCGGTTACATGTCAAGTTCGCGATTACCTAAGTTCGTTCAACTCAGTTCCATAATTGAGAGGGAGTCTGACCAGATTAGGTATACCTCGAAAGCGCCCTTGCGTGATGCATGATCGGATTCTGAGCTTTGGAAAAGGCTCGCGAGCAGATCCCACGTGTGGCGCCGTTTCAAGACCTTCCAATCATCGGAGCTAGCCATACCGTCTGCCAAGAAGCGGATGATCCAGCCTCGCTCTTTCTTCCAATCATCCGCGTTACTATACAGCATGCTGTAGAGCATAGGTACGTCGTTGATATCCAGTTCCGGTCTTTGAAGGAGGAATCTAGCGGTTAGAGGGTACATAAAGTTCGAGGGATGGAAAATTCCGCGTAGGGCATGAGCTAAAACAAGTGTGGTATATGACGGCAGGCGGCGTGGTGGTTCATGTGACGATCCATCAGGTTCAGGTGGAGGTAGGAGATTCTTGAGGAGGTTGAGGATGTATATAACATGTGCCTTCTCTTGGAAATCGACGCTCTATGCAACACCGATGAGAGTTGAGAAAGGACATGACCCATCTACTCACTTCGATGCATTTATATAGCAATCCAAGTTGCGACAACCCCAAACTTCGAATGGCGTAGTCCTTCGAAGACAAAGCACGTATGCACACTCCCACGACATTGGTCCTGAAAAGTTCAATCCACCCAAACGCCGTCGCTGGCCGGTCTTCGGACAGCGCCAGGTGAAGTAGCAGCAATAAAAATATTGGGTCATACAGCTGTGAGTTGTGGTGGTTGCTCTGGTGGCTGGATCCTGCTTGCAACTTCCGCCATTTAGGATAATGCAGCATCGTCCGGAAAATCCTCGCCGCTTCAAGGGATTGTAAACTTTCCGCAGCGGACGAAGAAGTAATGTCAACAGACGAGGACCAATGTCTGAACAGAGGGGCAAGGGAAATCTTCCTTTGAGTCTCGAAAAGCTGGAAGATGGAGAGTAAAGAAAGATCTTCCATTGATAACGTGCCATGATAGATCTGGAGGAGAGGTTCGACTTGTGTAACCTGACAGGTGTTTGCGGGGTGGAGATTGAAGAGAGTATGGAGGAGCTGAACGATATGAGGTCGTGAAGTGAGGTCAGGGTTCATTCCATTTGAAAGCTTGTAGAATTGCGGATGATGAAGGACACTTTGCAAGTAACGATTAACGGCAACAGGCTAAAAAATGAGATCAAAATCAGTCATCCGTATGTCCCTTGTACCGGCGGAACTAACCTTGAGATGTGTCTTGGATGCACAATGATTTGCCAGTTCCACAGCAGCAGCATTACATAAATGATGCTGGATGGTCACTCCCAATAGTGTTTCGACCTGATGTGCCTTGATGGAGGTGGAAGATCGTACGAGAGCACCTAGTTTACGAGAGCCGGGCGTTAGCCAACTGCAGCAGATCCTAATGCGAGAACAACATACTTATGTCATTGATGAGCTGCAGCGTTCCCGCAGACAGGAACGTATCGTCTGCCAGTTGACCTATCAACGTGTGCAAGGACCATTCCACCAACACAGTTAATAGCTCCGTGATGGGATGTTGAGATCCGATCCGCAGGGATTCCGATGTCGGACGAGTATTGCGGTGTTCATCCACGTGTCGAGTGACGAGGTGCACCAGGTCTTTCCGGTGGCTGTTGAGGACATCCAATGCTAATACCACGCACGAACTGGATACCTGGCGCAGCGATGGTTTCACGTGGTGATCAAAACAGAGAGATAAGATCTTGGTCAAGTGGGGCATCCAGGCACTTTCATCCAGTGAGTCCTTCGCCGGGATGCAACAATAGATATCTAAAGCAGCCTGGATGACAATGGCAAGGTATTCGCTCGCCCGCGAAGCCGCATGTTCCGATTTGAGCCACGACTCCAATTCTTTCAGAGCGAAGCCCTGCCTATACAAAAGTGTCACAATAATCTTGACGGTTGAGGGTGTCCAGGGTTCCGAGGTCAAGAAGTCATCAAGAGGAACAGTGTGTCCAAGGGGCTGTGTCCTATTCGCCCAGCGCAATTCCGCCCGCTGAACAAGTTTTGTGTAAGGGACCGTATCGTCGCATTCAGGATCCCAATTGCACGCAGAACAACCGACAGGGAGCGTGGAGTCAATTGCAGCGGACAGCAGATCTTCTACCGCCTGCGACCTCGCAAGTTGCTTGCGTATTTTCAGAAGTGTAGGGATCCGTTCCCTGAGTGCCTTTTCAGTGTCCGCGTGGTCCTCTATCCAGCTTTGGATGGCCCCCAATATCGGCTGAATGAGAGAAGAGACATGTGAAATCGTGTCGTTAATGATGAGTTGATCTAGCAACTTCAGAATTCGGTCCAATGGCAGAAACTTGATCCACAGCGCGATTTCCCCAAGCTAAAGCCGGGATCAGCACCATCAGCTCGTTCACTTGGACATAGGCGCTCACCTTGTCGTAAGTTCCTGAATCTAGTGAGGTTTGAAGGAGCACCAACCAGTGAGCGCTAACCTCGGACAAGATTCGTCTATCTGCAGTGGAGCGAGGGTCAAATGAGCTTTGAAGTAATTCCCGCAGTCCAGATTGAATGCTACTATCGAGACCCTGAGCCATTGCGAGGCGTTTGACGGCGCTCGGCTCCACGAACAAGCTCTCCTTCAAGGTGATCATGTCTACATCTTCGAGTATCGACTGCGCCTCGCTGGTAAGCACGGCAAGCAGGGACAAGAATCCACGAGCTTCATCCTCATTTACGATGTTCAGCCGATGCCCGATCATTCTGAACAGCTCCAGACAATCTTGCAATGTTGGCTTGGTCGAAAAGAAAACGGCAACGAAGGTGCGGCGATAATCAGAATCCAGTATTTGCTCTTTTGCAGAGTTGTAGAAAAGCCATTCAGCAGGTATGCTGTAACCAGTCAGCTGACAGGGATATGAGATTGAATTAGCCTCTTACGTTTCATTGACATCTGTTCCGACCAAGACGTGGCTCTCCCATAAATGCCCGGATCTAGGGAAGAAATACTGGGCGAGATCTTGCAAAGCAGGGGCCCAATGAGTCTGAACAGCGAGAACGAGACGCTTGGCGTCCGCCAAAGAAAGAGGTTGTTGTGTGAACCGGAGATGGTCAATGATGGAATGTGCAATGTGGATCCGATCACGTATTTTATCAACTGATGTTATCTCCACTAAATAAGCAAATTGTCGTAGCTTGAAGTTCAACGTACCGACAGGCAAGTGCGCAGCTTCGTCCAAGTAACCTTGCACATCCCCATTTAACATTATCGGCGCATCTATCTGGACAGGTTTCAACACCATATGCATTGCCCTCACCTCGCTCCTCACGGCTGAGGTCATTGCTGGGTACTTGGACGGCCATAGTCGATCCTCGGCAAGAATACTGTCCACCCAGGCCACGACGGCCTCCAAAACAGACAAGTCGTGGACCTGTCCGGTCAACCTAAAGACCAGCTTCCTGACAAACGAGGTGATAGCCAAGACATCGGAAGGTGAAAGTAATCCAGCCTTGATCTTCGCGTCCAACTGCTCGCCAAGCGCCATGATGAGCGGACTCGGGTAAATCTCTGTATTCTCATTTTCCACTTTTGTTCCACTACTTGAAGGTCGCGATGTGACAAGTCCGCGCATTTCCTCGATATATCTAAACGGCGTTTTGAGGCATCGTTGGATGCAATCATCAAGGAACGTGATGACACTCTCAGCCTCGTCTGTGAGGTCAACTTTGTCCGGTGAGATGGCATTTGGCAAACGGAGCAGGCGCGGGAGGGGGAGTAACCAGAGTCGAGCTTCGGTGGGGTTTTCTTGGAAGAGGATGCTGCTTGAGAGGAGGTGTGAGAGGAGGTCAAGGAGGGTGGATTTAAGGGCAGGAATAGGAGTAGTGACGTAGGATTTGAGGAGGGTATAGAGGTATGTCCGGGAAGACGCTGTTTAGAAGATGTTGAACTTTTCCGATGACGCAGTGGAACAAATACATACGTGACTTGTTCGTCCAAACGAACTGGTCGCTCTCTTTGAGCATCTGCAGGACATGCAACTGTTGGGCCAGGTTGAGCCTCTTCACGGCATCGGGGACATCATCATTCTCTTCCTCCACTTGTCCAGAAGCCAGCTCGGCAAAACTCGACAACGCCTTCCCAACATCGAACCTCGCCTCCGCAACAACTTCGGGCAGATACTTATGATACAACAACAAAAGCCTCTGCGCACTCTCCTGTAATAACGCAATCCTCGTAGGGTTAGGAGCGTGCTGAGCTGCATTGGCGCCCTGACCAGACACCGCCACCGGAGCTAGAACGGATTTCTGCTGTGAAAAGCCAACCACGACCTGAAACTCGGGTACCCTCTTCCTCACCTCCTTCTCCACCTCTTTCCTCCGTCTCCCCCATAGTCCCTCCTCCGTATCGCCCCCCTCCAATGCATCCTCGATGGCTCTAAACACTTCAAGGACCATTGCATACTTCATCAAGCATTTCGCCAGCGCCAACGCGGTACAGTGTTGCACGAGTCCCGAAGGAGATAAGAGACCTTTTGTGAAGACGTTTTTAGGTGAGATGTCGGAGGGAAGGATGTTCGAGAGTATGGTTTGCAGAGGAGGCGGTATGGGGTTGTAGAGGTTCGTGTTAGGGAGGAAGAAGGTGAGTTGGGGGACAGGGAGGGAGATGATGGTACCAAAAAAAGAGATGTTCGCGATCCATTTGGTTGAGAGACGTGGTTCGAGGGTGAGCTGTGCCGAAGGCCAATACCTATGCAAAGGTCTCGTTAGCGGTGTATCAATGAGGAGATAAGGTAACGCGAACCCTGCAACGAGTTCAGGACACGCTTCAAGTATCCTTCGCGCGAGCTCTTGCTGCCGTGAGTCCTCGTTGACCTTGAGAGTTTTCAGAACGTTCGCTAGAATTTTGTTGTATATTCTGCCGCCCTTTGCATCGTCAGCGTCCTCTCGTGGATACCATCCCCGATCCCTAAAACAGATTCCAGTCCCAGGTCGTGTCATGATAGCAAGCAGAAAGTGGTGTATGAGGTCGGCAGGGACGTGTTCTGGGTCTTCATCGTCGGAACTTGTGCGTTCGTAAATCTTGAGGAGCTAAGAGCAAGAATCAGGACAGCCTGGACGGTAGGAAAATTCGGCGTAGCATACGTGAGAAATGGTCGTTTCGTTGAAAAGGCCGACCTTGGTAGTCCGCTTGATCTTCGGATCCGACCAAAGATCAGTCCATATTGCCTCAAGGACATGACGAATAAAAAGATAATGGTCCTGTGGGAGACCTTTGAAGATGGCCAAGAATGTGTCACGGTGTTGCTCGAGGAACGTGCTTTTAGTTTGTGTGAGTGCGTCGAGGAAGGAAAGCAAGAATTGGACATAGAGGGTGCGGATGTCTATGTCGGCGTTAACAACAGCGGAACGAAAAGGCGCAAGGATCATACCTGGTCTTGATAGAGGGTTATAATCAACCTTGCCTTTTCTTCGAAGAGTCAGTAGCTTGGGCAAAGTCTGCAATGTGTCAGGAAGAGGGGCATGGCGAGGCAAAGATATAACATACCTTGATCTCCCATTGAAATACTTCAAGCAGAGTTTTCTTCTCTCTTCCTCCGGCGAATCCGGAAATGGCGTTCAACAACTTGAGAGTCACGAGGATAAGTTCGTTGTGCGCGCCTCCAATGTACGAGTTCAGCCGCCGCATCCATTGCGGGGTCAGAAGTGCTTTCACAATTGGGTAACCAGTGGCATGATAGGTATAGTGCGATGATAGTAGTGGAAGAATCACGGCTAGAACTGATACTATGGCTACAGGCAAGTTAGGTTGTCTCTTTTCAGATGTCAGTCGAAATTCAACAGCCAGTACGACATGGCTCTCACTGGATTCGCGTTCTCCCATAACCCAAATATGTCCTGAGCCCCTGGGCTCTTCTCTAACCATTGCTGCACCAACAACAATCGCTCATCCTGCGGAGATATTACGCCCTCGTCCGACCTAATCGTGAGCTGGTTTCGCAATTTATTCAAAGCTGAGAATTGCCTGTCAGAAAACACCCTTGGAGTAATGGAGCTAGCTCCGCACCATCGACCACTGCATCAAGGTTCTGAGTTTGTAGACTCTGTTGGATTTGTTGGGCGGTGGTATATTTTTTCACGGGTTCTAGCTTGCGCTTTTTGTTTTGGGGTTGCTTTTCGGCCATGAGTTGTAATGATTTTATTGCATGTGTCGTTAGCGATGCTGGTCAAGTTGAGAACACAAAATCTTTGGTTGAGAGATCCGGGCGGCCCGGATGCGTGAGAATCTATCAATAATCCATCGATCGCCACTGTCCACTTGTACCTACCTCCAACACTCTTTTCGTCCTCCGGACACTAACGTTCAGCGCTCAACGTTCAAGTTCCAGACTACTACGCCCGTGATGGGTACTATAACCATTGGGGAGCTCCAGTCGGCGAAATTTTCGTACTTCCGCAGTAGATCAGGAAAAGTAGCAACCTATTGCTCCAGGAGTCTAAGTCTCCGCTACTGGATCTTCTAGCATATGCTTCCGAATGCTTGGGGACTGTTCTACGCTATACTTTTGCCGTTTAGTCTGCTATTGGAGCCCCCGGTCCCATCGGTTCCTTTCTACTAGCCGATTTGATCATCCCCTCTCGCCTTGTGACCCCGGATATCATTAACTCGTGGGACCACATTGTCGTCGTACAGAGGCGACGGTCGTTGTTGAGAAAACATACATCGAGTGCTCATGGTGGACATAGCAACGACATGTGGTTATCCTGATGAACCCACAAGCCCTCGCAGCCGATGTAATTCATTCTGATACCACTTATAGAATCCCAGCTATTCTAGTGCTCCGTGGACCACGCCTATCCTTCCGCTTTTGAAACTCGGCCATCAATAAAAACGAAAAAAATCCATGCTACTTGCCACTCCATGATGCCATGCCGAAGCTTTCAGCCCGACTATCCGTGTTTCAACCAAAAGTCATATCTGCATAAATACGCCATTCGAATTTGAAAAACGGTCAGTATTCCTCAGCGACACAGAACATCATGGTCTTTGCGTTGAACATTGCCCTTGTAGCCTTTGGCCTCGTCTCTACCGCTTATGCCGACCATACGTGTACGTTTGGGCCGTTTACTTTAGACCTCAAAGTCATGCACGAGACTAATGATGGTGGTTGATCGTGTCAGTCACATTCAAGAACAATTGTAACTCGAACATTCAGCCAGTGATTGCCAACGTCAACTGCGGATACTCTCCTCGTTGTGATACACCCGGCTCGGGTGGGGTGGTAAGTAAATAACAATGCTTTCAGAAATATCTTTAAGGGATTCACCCATGACCCCCCCCACGGCAACAGCCCAACCCCGCGATATCTTATACAGGACCCCAACCCCGCACTTTGGGAGGTGGTGAAAGCCAGACGTTGACCATCAACCGGCAGGTAAGTCACCCGTGGCTTAAATGCTTCAACATAATTTAACAGCCATATGATCAGTGGAATGGCCGCATCTTCGCCCAGAACGGGAACTGTGGTGCCAAGGGTGAAAGCTGTACTATGACTGAATTCAACCTCGACACAGGCGACAACTTTACCCCTCAGGTATGTGCAAACAATTCTCTTTTTCCATCACGGATTCTAACATTTTTCCAGGCATATGATATCTCGAACATCCAGGTATTTCTAACCACCTATTTACCACCTGACAAGTACTGAGCCTAGATAGGGATTCACCCAATCCATCTCTATCGCAGTGAATGGCTGTGATACAGTCACCTGCACCAACGTCAACTGTGGTTGCCATAATGCTTATCCCCCTGGGGTAAGTTGTGTTGCTGCTTGTATATCAAGTGCTATTTTCTGACCAGGGGTTGTTTCTAGGATCTTTCTGGCTGTGGAAACGATTCTCCAGTGCGCGGCTGCTCTGCCGGAGACCATTCCTGGACCATCACCTTCTGTCCGTAAGCACGAAAGGAGGTCTACCCCATGGAGTTCGAGGGTGCATAGAGCGGGCTTGGTTCCTTACGGCATGGAAGTTACTATATTAAACACTTGTTTATGCATACATGTGCGCAGAAATTGGAAGCGTCTTGTACACAGTTTCTTTGATACTTGCTTGCCACAAGAGGAGGACAGAAGGTCAAGAATAGCGCCGGCAAGCAAACAAGTTGCCGCGAGCAAGGGACTATTGAGGGGTGTTTGGCTAGAGCCTGCAGGGGTGGTCCCATGGCTTGGCGGACCTTTGGTGGTCCCACGGCGGTTGTGCTTCACCCCAGCCTTGTCCGTGTACTACCCCAGGTACATCGTCCAGGATCAGAGACCATCCTGGGCCTGTACTACATTCATTGTGTCGCCAGTGAGCCCGTCACCGACCCTCGATTGTCAGGTTCATCATCTTAGCTCCAATAATCTAGAAATCTCGCATTAGTGTCTATTCTTCCCGTACCAGTAGCTTTGGACACATGAATAACAACCTCGAACATGGCTCTCAAGGCAATCTGACAGACCCCTATATTAGTTCCCTGAATTCTGCCAATCCGATGCCGGGCCAAAACCTCGCCCAGACGCACAATCGAAGCGAACAGGTGAGAATAATATTTCTTGTACGCGGGACACCCAGCTAAAGCAGGCTGCAGGATATGCATCGGCAGGAGGAAGAGTACAAAAAATCTATCACGGTGGTATTTTGGTACCAGGTAATCGAATCCAGGTGATGATTTTCGCTCTCAAGATCGTTGATGGAATTGTGTAGGCAAATGCGCCGCCCATCAGACTCCACCAGATGATCCCTACATTCCCTTATTTCCAACTCTCCCAAATCGACTCTCTCGTGGGCGAGCTGCGCTTGTCCCTAAACACCTATCTGGATACCTACAACCCCGATACCTGTCAGTGGGACCAACACCCTATTTCTGCTGTGCGCAAAGTCGAAAGCCAACAGCGATTGCTTTATCGCGTCCGAAAAAGCCTTCTGGAAGGACTCAAAGATGAGGAGTGTTTGGATATCGACGAAGAGCTTAATATACAACGTCGATCTAACAGGTCCTTTCGGGCCCAATCCTCCAGCCCAACACCAGCCAAACACCGAAACAATTCAACACATCGATGTATCTGCAAACGCTCATCGGCAGATGACACCCACACAATCAACCACACATCCTCCAAGGTCCACATACCCAACGACTACTATATCAACCACCAATCAACCCTACATCGCAACAACGATGACCAGGGAAACCTCACATCTGACACCACCAGTGCCTCTTCAACATCAACAACAATACCACCTCCTTCCACAAGCACCACCAACACCCAATCCACCACAACCCAATCCCTACCCACACCACCCTCCTCCTCATCATCAAACGTATCCTCAGATGATTTCACATACCCAGGCACGTCAATATACCATAACAACCCCACTCCCAGCACCTCAACCGCAAACATATCAAGTCCCTCAAGTGTCGCTATACCCATATCCACATACCCACCTCACCCCCCACTCAAACGCTGGCCAAACGACTACACAGTCGCAGAGATCTCCGCAGGATTCAACGCAATGGATGCACTCGTGGCACAATCCGCCAACGGGTCAACCATGACACACAAGGCTGCTTTCGAACGTGTGTTTGGAAGTCGATATGTCAAGAGTACAGTATGTAGGCATCGTGGGGTGTGGAAAAAGGCACATGTAAGCTTGAAGGCACGGTTTGAGGCAATGGGGCATGACGAACGAGCATACTGGGGAGAATTTGTTAGGCATGTTGAGGGGAGACCGTCTTCGCTCAGAGTTGCTGGGCAGACTTCGGGTTTGAATTCCGCGTCGAATGCGGGTTTGGTGCAGAGGCAAGGTGTGACTTCGGAGGATGAGGAGGGAGGAGGACCTGTGGATGAAGCTCATGTTATTAAGAGTTTGCAAGGTAACCAAGGTGAGTCCGATTTCTGGTAATGCCTTGTCTCGTCGATTCAAGCTGTCTGCGACTGTGCCGACAGTCTGCCCGACGATGCAGAGTCAGTAAACTCTTTCATCCTCGTACCCGCTAATTGACTTTGAATCTGTAGATATCGATGCCTATGAATCCTCTTTGACATCTCTCGCAAACGCCGCTCACACATAATTCATTCGTTGAACGTATCAATACGACAAAAACCTGTATAACACCAACACTTTATGCACGCGCCTCTGAGACTCTACTATGCACCCCTTCGTTTTCTCTGTAAAAAATTCCCTTGTACAAGATTTTGTATACCGTGTATCACTCTCCATTCGCATTTGTCCACAGATCGTACAGGAAGGACCTATAATTGTAATACCAGAACTGTTTTCCCATACACAGACACAAATAACTCAATATTCTTGCAAATGCTCTCATATCGACAGTCAATCAGCCTCGACCCTCCAGATCTTTAAAGGTACTTGGCCTCCTTCACATCCCTTTACCTTGGGCCTTGGCAAAATGGATGGATGTTTCTCGATTCGCGTCTCCGGTCCATCAGGTAGTTCGAACCTATAATAACGAATAATCATTGCCAGTATAATCTAAAAAAGATTCATTTAGCCAAGTTCATCAACCCAACCTGCAGGCTGCGTTTGTTAGACACACCTTGAACTCAGCCAGCGCAAAAGCCCGACCCAAGCAAATCCTAGGTCCATCAGAAAACGTAAGGATGTGTCGATGTCCTTGAATCTCCTTGGCTCTGTCAAAACGTTCGTCCAACCAGCGTTCAGGCACGAAATCTCTTGCATCCGGGCCCCAGAACGTCTCTGACGTATTCAAATATGCGATGGGCGAACTGATGATCGTTCCTTTGGCCACCACTAGTTTATCAGTAGTCGTTCCGTCCGCGGTTATGATGGGAGAAGTGAATGGGATGATGTCATCTTCTGCTGCCTTAATATGATTTCCAGAGTAAGGACACCTCTTTTACGTGTGTTCCCAGGGAAGAAGAAGCTAAAACGCACAACTCGAGTTGTTTCAGTTACTGGAGGGTGGAGACGGAGTATTTCATGTACGACTGCATCGAGATATGGGAGGCCTGATGTGATCTGCTCCCAGGATGGATCCATGCTGCCCAAGCTGGCAATCTCGTTTCTTAGCTTTTGTTGTTTGTCGAGCTTTCTTGATAGTTCGATAAGAGCCCACTAGTAAGGGTTTCATGGGTGCTCTGAGGGTACAAATCCATGGAACTTACGGTGAGGCTAACTACACGAGTCATTTCCGTGTTAGCAGCATGTCGATAATCTCTTTCGCCAAACACGTACTCGAGGTCGTTTCATAGCCTGCGGTTGGTTAGATAGAGGTCCGAATCAAAGGCTAACTAACATGACGTACCTGCTAATAAAAGGGTGTTCTGAAATCGTTTGGAGCATTGAGCCCTTTTGCCGATCATCGGGTGGAATTTCGGACCTACCATTTGAGCGAGGACTTCCTCCGAGGACATTTGGAGTTGCGTCCCTGCATTCTCGGATTTGACTTATGGGGAAATATCAAATCTGAGGTCTAAGCCGTTTATTAAAAAAAGAAGCCTACCAAGCAGGCCGATGATTGACTTGTCCGCGATGACGGTATCCTCTTTCCCATCCCTGACCTGACGACTTCTCGCTAGGAGTTCGTCTGCAATTTTGCCCATTGTTTCCCTCAGCCGGCGTAACATACGATTACTCCGTGTAGGTAAGTTTTGCAATGTGGGGAATACGGGTCCTAGAAAGAAGATTATGCGAGAGAAAAAGTCTGTGTGGGCGTCGTCGAACGAGTCGAAAACTTCAATAACTGGTGTGATTTTTCCTTCTAGTGCACCAAAGTCGTGGCCAAACCCTGCGATGCCTATCGAATCCAACCTGGTTATAATCTTGGATTGAATATTGAAGACGTAAAAAGGGTGGGTTGATCACTGCTGTGTACTTACGAAACATGATTCATCCTGGATCTCCAGCCTTGTAGTCATGATGGGACGTGAAGTGGGGCTCGGATACGCACCATTTCTGAACGTCAATAATAGCTTGCTCGCCTTTTGCATTATCGATTATAGTATCCCAGGAGTTCTTCATCTGATTTACAACGTGTCAGACAGAGTTCCAATGAATGTGTATATTTATGTCCTTACTTTGTATGCAGAATCGTGGAAAACGGCGGATAGGCGTCGTATCGCGGCATTACTGAAGGCAGATGTAATAGTCTTGCGCTGCCTATGGTTGTGGTGAGGTTATAAAAACCCGGAATAAAATACGGTCTTCACCTCTTATGACTGTCACCCTCTGCCCAGAGTAATCCTCGACCAAACTGACTCTTAGTCAGCCTTGACCACACCATCGCGTATCAAATCTTATCACAACACACCAGATTCTCGATAAAGACACGAGCCAATTTTGTCTGTACATAGCCGTATGTTTCCCTGGAGTAGAAGTAAGCGTTCGCTTTGGGATCGCAAATCACAATGCGTCGAGATCCGAATGGTCCAGGGACGATGAACGCGGGACCGTACTCTACAGCCCACTTCTCATATACCAGTCCGGGACTGTCCTGTTCTTGGATGTAGCGGTAGAACCCGAAGAAGAAGCTTATGTTCCTCGGGCCACTTAACTGTGTGGTCTGTGGCCCTCTAAAATGTGAGATCGCCTTGAATATGCAAAAAGACAGTACGACAAAGACAGCTGCGTCGACGGGTGGCATGAAGGCAGAGAGGCAAGGTAAGAATGGGGTGCGGTGCCAGCTGGGACGGCGTGTTTGTTTGACCAGATTGTACTGGTTCCCACTGCTAGGATCTGGCATTGTAGCAAAGGATGCCAAAATGGGGTTCGGTAATTTGCTGTTGTGCACATTACGTATGTAAAGTGATGCTAGAGCATGTGTGGAGGTTTGATATGTCAGGTATACTAAACCTTTGCGAGGGAGAGTGAGTGTGCCGAAATGGTCACTTTCGGCGGCACGTGAATTCCAGGGACATGCCAACACTAAAATTGGCCTCTAACTCCTTGAGTCGTTCAGTGGCCTCGAGTCAGTGAAGCCTAGGAAGAGTTAGTACATACTCAATTCTAGGGGTCATGTGTCTGCCTGTGGCGGCTAGAAGTTTGACACAGCAGCGGGACTACCGTTATCGACGTAAGGGTAGGTGAGGATTTCTTATCAAAATATGCACCAGGCAGGCGAGTGGCTTGGAAGGTATCATGGCCCTGCGGAACCACCTCTTTCTTTCAAAATCGTTGGTCTTAGTAGGGTGTGCGCCAATGTATGAAATGGAGAGATGGCAGTGCATAATTCCGGTAAGCGAACCTTTGTTGTTACATTGAAAATTTGGGTTATATTATATCACTCACAAATCCGCGCTTTGTGTTACTTCCTTCCATTCCTCACTGTTCGCAGAGACCCTTTCTGATTCTTCCTTTATCATTTTGTAGCAGTCGCTCCCCAACGCAAGGAATCTCGGGAACACTTTACTCTTTGCAACCCCTTCACTCAACAACTGCCTCAACTGCTTTCAGGGATCTCCTTGGTGTTTTCCGTTATATGATTCGGTAGTCCTCGATCCGTGGAATCCAAGGTGCCCGATTGCTGGATGTCAAGAACGAGGTGCGGAAGTATCCAAAGTCAATGCAGATACTGCGCAAACCCAATGGTGCAATTTCGTCGTGGAGCGTCAAGGATAAGCCTGGGTCAGCAAGTTGATACCGATGCGTTGCTTGTCAAACTTCCTTGAAGAAGCGTACCGCGGAATGCAAACTTGGTTGGAGCGTAGACCCCAGCATTTGGGGTGGACCTCCAACCACCAAGTGAACCCATGAATATCACTCTCCCTGACTTCTTCTCACACATATAGGGAAGGAACGCCCTACAGTCACCTCCGTCTTAACCCATAGTAGTTGGTGGAAGGTCCGAGCTATGGGTTATGACAGAGTATGGGTTATGAGAGAGATGCGAAAAAATTGGTATTAAAAATCGATTAAATTTTTGATTAAATTTTTTAGCCATAATAGCCACCTACGACGTTGAAAACAAGTAGTTCTAGTTCCCGGATTTAACAAAACAATCATCAATCTGTGTTAGCTGTCTCCTCTAGGCAAAATTTGCAAGGGGTTCAATATCCTCCAATGTCTCATCCTCTCCCGGCTGTTGAGTAAACTGGATCAAGTCCTTAGGCACGATTGGGCGACCACTGTGCAGTCATGCTGAAGGTGGTCCAACTCTGCAGGACAACACCAGGGAAGTCATAGATATGAGGTTTATGAGAAGGCACAAGACAAAGCTCAACCTCAGGAAGCCAATGGGATTGGATCCCAAATGAGCTCCCGTGTTCAACTTCACCATGGTGCAAAGGCTATTTTCATCAGTTAACACACCTCCTTGAAATGAAAAACATACCTTGGGAAAATGGCTACAACATGGATGAGAAGGGAATCTAGCTTGGGGGTGGTCAGAAATCATCTGTGCAGAAATATATCTGTTCTCAATGTGAACGAGCACGAGGAGCCTATATACTTCATAGTGATGACCTAGAACTTGTGACTGCTGGTGTGCAGAGGGAACTGCCTGTTGGAGGGCAAGCTCGTACCGAGTCAGACATTATTAGTCCTGGAACAACTCGGCTGGCTTGGTAACAATGTACGGACATAATATGACGACGTGGGCCTATATAGAATGTCTCATTGGAGACGTGTTTCTCATTCTCCTTCCTATGTCAGCCCCTTAGTATAGCATATATATATGTAAAATAGCTGTGGCCATTCCTCAGTTCCCGTACCGTCTACAAGCGACTGAGGTAAGCCACTCGCCATTTATCCTTCATAAGCAAACTCATTACTTGTAGTTCACATTGTTTACAGGTACATACAACAGAGTTCTCATACCGTCTATGAGTGACTGAGTTTACATTCTCTACACTGCCTTCCTTCCTGGTTTCATCTTTGCTGGGAAAACCATTGATGAAGCACATATAGACGTCAATGATAGGATATGGTGAGTGAAGTTACAGACTCAAATTCGAAGCCTGATGAAATATCTATACCTCAGCATTAGTACCTAGATAATGGGCAAACAAGTGACATCCTATGTATGCAGTGTTATTGACCTCCAACCTCCGAACCAAGCAGCCAGAAGTGCAGGTGAAGTATATTCCATACTACTGATCAATAAGTAGTGTTCGTAGCGAGTACAACCTTGTTCCGACCACAATTCCAATTTGTGACACCCTTCTCACATTCTTGTGAATGTTGCAAGGTCTCACCCGAGAGCCACGCGCAAAATACGCTGTGGTGACTTGGCTAAGGAGTCTGTCTGTTACCAATAGACAGAGCCAGAGAGATTCACAGTCAGCCTTTTGGGCAGCTTGTATTAAGCAGGTGTGTGACCACAATTTCATTCACCAGTGTGGATATCTACCCAGTACCTTGGGACATAGTGTATCGGCCGATCCCATTGTCAGCAAGACCTGCTGCAATCTATATCACCAATGGCGTTTAGGATCTGGTAAGACATTGGTATCCCATTGGGGTCAGTCGTACAGGCTCCTGCAGGTTATCTAACTCATTCTAGATAGAAGAAATTACTCCAGTCCCGCCGTGATGAGTCATTCCTTTATGCAACCAGGATCAGTGACATGACGAGATCACGCAGATGAGGGATCGTGAGCAGCTTGGTTGAAATGGTCTTCACGGATATGTAATGACAAGTTCCACCATCTGGACCCAAAATTGGTTGGAAACATTACGAGACTTCAAGTAACGTATGATGAACAAGGGCAAAGTCATCTCCGTGGAGACCATCATGTCTTTCGGAGAATGTATAACCGCCGCCCTCGCAGACTTTTTCAGACGGGTTTCCCGGAACCGACTACTCAAGAACGGCGATACCAGAGTCAAGGGTACCTTGACACCTGTCAATCATGAAAAAACCACATCAAGGCTGTGGAAGCCATAGCCGGTTGGCACCTGAGAGCGAGACAGAGGCTAGGAACTCTTTTGGACGGAGATGTCGGGCTATGGATAGTCAAATATAGCCGTGGGTCTGGCGGTCTCTGTTTAGAGACAGCCGTTCCCATCTTGAAAAAAGGAATTCGGGAGAAACATTTCAGAAAGAAGTCATTAGTGGCGAAAATCTGTCTTGCCCATGAACAAAAGGGCTGATTACCGTCGCCCGTGAGGACATGGTCTATTTTTCATCAAAGACTTGCTGGTGAGGTCCTGATTTTGCACCGCATGGCCTTCAACCTGTCACAGCACCTGATTATAGTGGAATATGAAGCGAAAAAAAATGTAACAAACACAGAAAATGGGAGGAACTCCCCTTCGAGCAAGCGAGGTTGATCATTCTAGCCGGATTGGGCATGTGTCGGTTGATACAAGAAACAACCGTCGTGTATTCGTGACACAGGCACATATTGGGTCTTGCGAATCTGGCCACTGAGAGTTGTGTGGAATCGGCAAGGTAATAACTACCGGAGGAACTTCAAGGAATATAAAAACTGGTAGGACTTAGCTCATGTGGAATGTTGATCAATGCCCAAGGTACGAAAGGTCTGGGGGCCGATAGAAAACCAAATGCGTAGAAATATGAGGAAAAATTCATACGTCATCTGAACGCTTATATATGATGAAATTTCTCCAAAATTTTACGAACGGTTCCGAAACAAGGATAGCCTGTGCAGCCAGAGGCGTAATAGGAGGTATCATAGGAGGAAGAAGACATTCAACTCAAGAGAAGCGACTGTGCACCAACTTGACGAACCGAGGGCAGGAGTTGAGTCGGCTGAAATTGGAGTGCGAGAAAATTCTGAGGACAGAAAGATGTCAGCACGCATCCACGTCATACTAGCCAGTCAGAGGTTTCCCTTCAGATATTGCGACATACGTATTTTATTTTATTTATTTTTATTTTTTTGACTTGTGCTAATTGTGAATATTGTCACGCGGTTCCAGGCCCCCACACTCGGATATGGCAATTTGATGAAGAAAAAACAGACCATGTACGTACGGGCGACGGTAGCTGATACGACTTGATGACTTCCATAACAAAAAAAGTGCATGACGGTAGAGGAATCCGGAAGCAATGCTGAGTCCACATGTCGCAACTCTACCTACCCCATTCATCGAACAGGAACGAATTGTAAACATATCACAAACCAGGTCCGCAAATCCAATTCCAGCGGCCATGTGCTTCTTGCATAAATTTCATTCCAAGGGTCTGATATCTCCCCTCGAACAATATGACGCACCTCCAGGGCAGCCCTGCTTTTGCAGTGATGATGTAATTGTATCCGTGACATGTGTTGTTAGCACCAAGGAGTCCAATGACGCAAGCTACTACTTGTCGTAACTGACTATACTTGCTGATCCACTCCTCCAGCCTGGTTTCGCACCGCAGAAAAACATCAAGGAAACAACAATTCAATGTCAAAACCTCGGACACGCCCGTTTATCAGAGCAGTCTTAATTGATGTCTCAGGAAACCTCCACGTTGGAAATAGCCCAACGCCAAATGCTGTCGAAGCATTTCACCGCCTACGAACCTCCGGTATACCCTTTCGCCTTTGCAGTAACACAAGCAAGGAGTCTACCGCGTCGCTCGTTCGTAGACTGGAGAAGCTTGGGTTCGACATGGGACCGTCGTGGGGATCGGAAATTACACTCGATCTGGCATCTGATATGAAGAATCGCAATGATCAACAACATCACCGCCAAGGACGGCGGGAGGTATGGACGAGTATTGGTGCCGTTGCTCAATATATCCGGAATCAAGAGTTGAAACGGTGAGTCTTTCTTTTCCAGTCTATCCTTATTCGTTGACAAATCTGATGAGCCCGCATTATTTCTGATGGTTTCAAGACCTTACTTCCTCCTCTCATCATCTGCCAAGGAGGAAATCATTTCCTCTCAGAGCAGCAACGGGCTCGGGCCGTTTGAAGACTCTGATGATTCACCACCATACGATTCCGTCGTTGTGGGGCTTGCACCAGAGGTCTTTGATTACTCCCACCTCAACACCGCATTCCGTATCCTGAAAGGAGAGCTCGAAACGCAAAAGACAAAAGCAGGGAACCGACCTCCCAGGAAAGAAGTCTCGAATGGCCATGGAGGATTACCGTTTCGCCCACAATTGATTGCAACACACAAAGCCAAGTACATTCAAACCGAGGCTCCTGCCGGTTTGTCCCTTGGCCCCGGTCCATTCGTAACGGCACTAGAAACAGCCGCAAACGTGGAAGCCCACATCGTCGGGAAACCCACACGACTATTCTTCCAAACCGTCATAGACGACTTTTACGCGTCAGGTGAACTGAGCCAGACAGAACGTCATGGAAGGATTGCCGTTGTTGGAGATGATGTGGAAACAGATTTAGGTGATGGGGCAGTTGAAATGGGGTTGTGGAGAATACTCGGTGAGGCGTATCAACTTTCCTTACCCTTGGGTTCCTTGGACATGCGCGCGAGTATTTGTACTGATATTAATGTTGTTTTTGCTCCTCCACAGTAAAAACTGGGAAGTACCGGAGCGGCGATGAGAGCCGCCCTGGGATTACTCCACCTGATGAAGTGCTAGATTCATTCTCTACATTTGTGGACGTTCTTTTAAGAGAACAGGTAGGCATTACAACCCCCTTTCCGGCATAGGAAGGGGCGGTACAGTACTGATTATCTCCTTTACAAATAGCAACGCGATGCATGTTCCCATAAACTCTGATTTCATCAGCGCGCCCGACTCCGATTAGAAGAAATCAGATGGGCCGGCCCCTTGAAGCATCTTTTCTCAAAAGCCGATACCCAAGTACACCATTACCCCACTTATTCCAACCGTTTCCCTCACCCCTTAGCCCAACAACCCCACCTATCACCTTTGTATTTCAACCCATTATCACACGACCTGAAACGCGAGGGAAAATGGTAGCGCATGGGTTCTGGGTTGGGTAAGATGGTTGGGGGGTTTACGCAACTCACCACCTCGGTTTTGAGTTTTGAAACAATAATGTGATGCGGCGCGGACCTAATGAATGGAGTGCTTTTTTACATTTGCCGACGGGCTGCACGGTATTACTGAATATAGGTTGTGAGTTATTGGCGTGCGACGCAGAAGGGAGGGGGGGGGGAGAAGCCGAACCTTGAACCGCCGCGACAAACACAGGGATTGACATATCCCCGAAGGTCAAATAGAAGGGGGTTACATCATAAAAGAGTCGTGATGAATGAATTATTAATATCATGCTCGTTTCGGAAAACACCCTCTTGAGACCCACATGCCGGCGAGAAGGTAGGCTATGTGGCTTGCGGCCTTGAGAGAGAAGTCTAGAACACTTCTCTCGGGCAGGCTACACACACCCATGTCCGAAGGGATGCTCGGTTCTGTCACAGAAACCAATCCGCTTCTCGTCCTTCGATATAATTAACACAACAGCATCAAAGTATGGATTGACGAGGTGATCAGCTGAACACATCGAAAATTTCTTGTATATATCACATGTTTTTACGAATCGGCGAGAGAGAAGCGCTTTGGTTATGGAAGTCTAATGTTAGCTGTGCCGATGCTGAAGCGAGAAGGGAGTTTCGCCTTTGACATGCGCTGCCGAAATGATCAACAATGGTCTACACTGCCTCCGCATATTGGGGGGGGGGGGGGGGGGTTATTTCGAGACTTGGCTCCATTGTAATCGTTTTTTCTTCCGATAGCGCGTATAAGTGAATGGCTTCTAATATGTACCTTGACCCTGGACTTGCTCCGTGGTGAATAACTGAGATACACAAGTATGAGTGCGTTATGGAATGATTTCTAAGAATGCCGCCTCCTAAGCCGGGAGGAAAAGCCCGCAGACTTTGTAATCTTAAGCTGCCTTGTGGACGTTCAGAGGATACTCTTCTCTCGGCTTTCAAATAAAAGAACGATGAGTATTACGTGCCAAAGAGGGATACGTGTCACTCTGGCACAGTGACCATTGGGATCTTGCGATTCGATGAGTATTCTCTTTCCTTATAATAATAACTCTTGCCGCATAGACGTGAGAAGGTCGAACATGAGAACCCATCCATTGCGCTCATTATAGACCACGTGCTACTCGTTCCAAACCACCGTGATGCTCTTGTATGGTTCGAGTTTGCTGTGTTGTTGGGATTACTGCCTCATGTTGTTGAATCCCAAGAACGATGTTGGTGTAAGCAGCAGCAAGAGCGGCACCATCATATGATTGACACTGAGCGGAGAACCCGACGGGTTAACTATATAGCCCCCCCCCCCCTCACCCCTGACGGAGGAAAAGGGCCGCTGACCCAGTACAAAATATAGACGCTATAAACTCACTGTAATTCTGAATGGATATAGTCTCAGTTGAGGTTCGATCTTGGTTTAGTGCTATGATAATCCCGATGGTCAAGGGGGGCTACACAACAACAAGGCTACCCCCATAAATAAACGTCCAATGGCCCGACAACCCATAAACGTCAGTTCTCGTGCATAAGCAAGCTGCAGCCGAGCACTGGAACTGGAAAAAAAAAACACACTTCGCTTGTTCAACGCCGACACCTACCAAACTGCGGCGGCACCTCTCGCACCCCTTCGAAGACCAGACTAGACCTTCCTTCCTTCCTCTTTGCGAACTGTGTCGACAAAGTACGCTTTGCGGGAGTGATTTCCTGCGCTAAAGGAACTGGATGGACGTCATTGTGTGATATGGTGATGTACCATGGATCTTTTTTCTCTTCACTTGGAACTCCGTTCCTCTTCGAACACCTGAGGTCCATCACTAGCGAACGAAAATCGGCGATGCCGTGTGCTTATCCGAAGTTTCGCTTAACTGGGGGGGTGGAAGTTGGGGGTTCTGACGGCAAGCAGGCGCAGGTTTAGATTCTGGAATGGTACTACCTACCATTGGTACATCAGCGCTGTTCGCGGGCAAAAGTGGCTTCCAGACATGCTTCTCCCAAAGTACTTTTCTCGTCCAAGAGTCACTGCATCCCATGAGCCTATTGGCGGGGGATGGATCCGGTTATTAAAATGATTACCGAGGGGAGAACTGCGATCTCATGCGCTGAAAAGTTCATAACAAACTCAACGATGGATTAGTCAGTTGAGGGGGTCAATCATTATGGACACATCGAAGGCCGCCGATGGGCTTTGGGTAAAGACAGTTGTCACACCTAATGGCAAGATGCGAGAGTATTTTGGAAAAAAAACAGGGGCTTCTCGTAGATCAACGCCTCCACCGGGTTGGAGGGGATGCCGATCGGATATGGATTGATCATCTCATGAAGCTCATAAGTCGGGGATGGGTGGGATAAATTACAGCTGAGGATCTAGGGTTCAAGAGGGGTTGTTAAGAACGTACCTGTAAATAATTTGGCTGCTCGTCCGTGTTATGCCGCTGAATTTTCATGGAAACATGGTGATAAATGCCGAGGATGTCGGGGAAATGGGCAGGGCCCCCGGTGATGCCGTGCTAGTCACGATGTATATGGCGGTAAAGCAAGCCGTGCTTCTTTACGCAGCCAAACCTTGAACGCCACGCTGGAGGCTTAGAAAGAAGTGTTCTTGGAGGGGTTGTGATGGACGAGCAGTAGTTTGTATCAAGGCGTGTCTGAACGGGGGGGAGCTATCGGTGCGCTGCCGTGGTGTATTAGGTACGCTACGAAAGTTGAAAGTGTACATGTAAATTCCAAATGGTGGGGTCACTAATCGCGGGACTTTGTGGAGCAGTAAATAAAGGCAGCATGCCTCTGCGTCTGTTTCTATTAACCTGACCTTTGAAAAAAAGAATGAGCCACGGGGAAAGAGCAATGAATCCCAGAAATGTACCGATCGTCATGGGGTTGAGGGAGTGACAGTATGTGACAGGGATAGAAAGTTGCATGGGAGCCTGAATCTTAAGCTTGATGGGCATATCTTCGCATTCCGAGCCGGAGCTAAAGCGCCAGGCTTTTGGATTATGACTGAAGAAGGAGAGAGAGCAACCGGGGGGGGGGAGGGGGATTCTTATCCGCGCGGTCCAAGGAGGGCCAGTTCGGCGACTTGAAGGAAGAGTAAGATTGTGTGAGCGAAAGGGACGGAGGAGAGGTTAGATGATGGACGGGCAAAAAGTTGGGTAGTCCTGATAAGGTATTTGGATGACGATCCTCGCCGAGGCAGTACGTATGCAGGGCGTAGAGGAGCGATTTGTAGCGGGAAGGAGCGTGTAGACCAGGAGGCAATCCATTGACCCTGAGCTACGGGTTCCTGTTGGGAGGAATAGAAATTAACGGAGTGACGGTGGGAGTGGGCTGGGCTAGCGGGCTGGGTAGATCGTGCTGATTCAGTCGTTTGAAGGCCGAAGCAGTAAAAGCAACGTGGGGGAGGCGACTAGATCGGCACTGAGTCATTTGAACGGCGAATAGACTGAATGCCGGCCCATCCTCAAAAGGAAAGCTATCCGCATGGTGCTTCCTATCCATTCCTGGCCTCTGCTTCTTTTCGCCGCCCGGCCGGAAGGTTCATCATGTTTGGGAGGGCGATGCGATCGACACTACATATGTCACGGCGGTGTGACTGCGACATCTCGATCTCTCGCATCCTCTGACACGACGACGATCCGCAGGAGAAAGTGTGTTATGTGCCGGCCGCAGGTGTGTGCAAAGGGTAGGATGTGCTGGCTAACGGGAGAGAAACAGGAGGAAAGAGGGCGTCTGATGGTTGGATCTGCACGTGGTGGTAATAGAAAAAATAATGAAGAGCCAGGGCAGAGACGCCAATCCTCGTTTCTGGTGAGGGGGGGGGGGGGATGTCGTCACGTCTTGTAGGCGTTACACGGGTAACTGATTTAAAGGAGTCAAGAGTGAGGTTGGTGAGAGTGATTTCCATTTTGTGCAGTGTTTGGGTGTGTTCCCAAACTTACGAGTCCATATCTGTCCACAACCATCACTGGTCTCCTCGGTCTTCCACTTGCTTCTCAACAATCTCACTGCCTCACTTTTAGCTCAAACTCTTCCTTACTCTCGGTCTCTTGATAGATCACCTCCCGACCTTTATAAATCCTTCCATCCCCCCTCCTACTCTTGTCCCATCCAAACAATGTCCTCCCACTCACGCAACTCTGTTCACCAAATGTCCCTCCCCGGTATTCGTGAAATGTTTCCAGGCATGCCCTCCTCCTTTTCGCCGCTTGCTCCCACTTGACGCCTAATCCACTAGAACTTCATCTCATGAATCCGCCACACATTTCCGGTCCATCTAGAATGGACCTTCAACCTCTCCACAATCCCGTATGTTTGTGCACACTGTCCAGAATTAACCAGCCGTTCATCATGACTACCAGGAACCCGCCCGAAATACCTACTCCCCAAACTGCCCACCCTCCTCCCATCCTCAGACCCGCACTTCTTCTACTATCCCTCATCCACACGATGCGCGATCACCTCCATCAAACTATTGGCGCCACATAGGCGATTCTCGCACTCAACCACTATCTAGCGCCACACTGCCGCCCCGACCACAAGATGCCCCGCAATTTTCTATCCAGGCAGTTGACGGCTGGTCCGTTACCCCATCGTCTATCCCAGTGAGCCACGATACCTACCAGCGCAACCGCCATGGCCGACCCATTGAGTCAATCCCCCCAATACATCCGGCACGGGCTCCGATGCGCCAAACACCCAATGGTCACCCTGACGCCCAGCCGATCTCTTCCTCGGATCCGTCACACTCTCGTTCAGTGCGACAACATCCAGGGCCGTCGTCATCGCCTTCCTCCCAGGCACTCGAAGATTCTGGTAACCCCACTGATGATGAAACCATCGCTGGGGGAACGCCTTCAGGCATTCCACGGAAGCACATTTGCATGATTTGTGGAAAGGCGTTCAATCGTCCGAGTAGCCTCAAGATCCACTACAACACACATACTGGTGAGACACGTACGTACTTCCCTCGCTTTGTCAACACAATTGAATTTTGAATTAATTTTTTTGTGTGTGTGTATGTGTGTGTTTCCAGCGTTCCGATGTCCTTGGCCTAAATGTGGCCGTGAATTCAATGTAAACTCAAACATGCGGAGACACCTCCGTAACCATACTGCGAATACGACTCAAGAGACCCAGGATGATGGTGCACGTAGGCGACGAAGGCGCTCGAGTGCGGGTTCTTCAAACCCCCCTGTGACAGTGATGCAACCGTCGGCAAGCGAAACGCGGGCTCTGGCTCAGCCGCCAAACTACCATACGCCTCGTCACCAAGTGCCACCGCCACATTATAGTGTTCCACCCCCTACCCCCACCACCACCACCACCACCGCCACCCCGAACACATCTCGCCACCATGTTCGTTATGACCTTTATCATCACTACAGTAAAGATGATCACGGAATGGAGGTGGACGATGTAGATGAGTACCAGCATGTATCTGAAGATCCGCATCGCTCTACCCGCCTAAGTGTACCCGTGACACGGATACTCGAGCGGCCAGCAGAAACAGACCCCCGCGGAAGTACAACTACACACTCGGCTTCACGGTACATTGGCGCACCCGCCCAACAACCCGAATATCCATTCCATCACTCACCTTTTACAAATATGAGGATCAGGGCGTTAACTCCTGGATCTAGTTTCCACTCTTCGTCTCCGTCGCCTTCCCCATCACCTTCGTTATCTCCGACTAGTTCTTCGTTTAATTCTCCTCCGCCCTCTGCGGTGACGTCTCCGGCTCATTCACCTGCTGTGTTGCCGTTGCGTATACAGTTGGGTCAGCAGCAGTACCAGTATAGTCCGTCTATGCCTTATCTTAGGGATGTTGGAGATTCGCATGTCTCTACTGCTCTAAGACCTGCTTTTGGTGTTGATAGTAACGCTGCTGGTGTTCGTCGATGATTATTTGTTAGGGTTATTTTAACTTTTTTTTTGGGGGGATAAGGGACTCGTGCGGGATTTTTGGATGCGGTGGTTTTTTTTTGGTTTGTTTTCTTTATTCGCTGTCGACGTTGCTGCTCTTTGAGAAACACCATATGTCTGTAGTTCTATATTGGAATGCATCTTATCTTTATTGATGCCTAACTAGACCTTTTTTTTCTTTTACTTGGATTGGAATGAACACTGTCTGACGGTTCTAAATCGCCAAAGCACCATCAGCCGACAATAGGCTCGGCTCCTATCCTACCCCAGCCCGAAACGTAAAATTTCGTAAGAATCTATGCGAGCGTGAGCACTGGTTCTCTGTGGATGCGACGCGATGCGACGCAACGACGGGACTTCCAAGGTGACCTTGACGCATGGGGGCCATCCCGGGAAGGGGGGGTAGCAAATCATGTAACGCGTTTAATCGTCTCAAACCCGAAAACGGCTCGGTAATGGGTAACGGGCAAAGTGTCCCCATCAATTTAGGGAGGGGGGAGCGGCAAATGCGCTTGCCCCCTCCCCCCCCTCCCCCCAACGCGGCGAACTGCGCACAATGGAGACTTTGTACCTTGCCGAGTCAAGAGCTTTCCGAGTTGGACATCCTCGGCAGAGTCTCACTGTTCATACTACAGTAGTTTGGGCACATCGTGATTTCCTGCAGGGCGGCCCCCCTTGCTGCTGCGTCCATTTCAAAATCAAAATTCTCCGACTCTCCGACAGAATTTGACCCCCTGTTATGAAAAATGCTTGGAGAGTCTAACAGTAAGGATAAACGGAGAAAGGGAGAAAACACCGTTTGGAACCGAGCTTCTGCCCTTCTTTACCACCCCTCCCTCTCCCCCCTTTTTTCGTCCGCCGTGCCCTGGATGCCCGTATGTACGTGTTTGACTAGATGTAAGTTTAGCAGTTGTTGGATTTCCTGGAAGCATAGCATGTTGACTTGACGTTTTTGTGCTTCTTTAGTGCTGCGGCGTCGTGTGATGGAACGATGGGGTTTGTTGGTTCCTGATCTGTCTCACCGTAGTCGTTTGGGGCGCAACGAAAAAGTCGGAGGGGGGAAGCATGGGGATGGGGATGTTACGTCGTCGTTATAATCTTTCAGGATTTTCTGATGGTGGGGGCGGGGGATAATAATGGTTCAAGGTGGTGCAGTCCCCACAAGGTTTTCCTGTGCTGTGTGGCTGATGCGCTGACATTTTTTACTGTTTAGGGTGTGCTAAAAAGAATTAGGTTTGATGTATGCGAGTCTGGAATAGATGTGTTTGTTTCCAAAGTGTTCTCCTGAGGAAATGTAACTCTAGGAAATGTAGGTGTATATATCCCGGGCAAGATGGAATACCTAAATTTAGAGCTCGTGTTCGCCCGTTGTACCCGTGCAATCCAGACCGAGACCGGAGCGCGGAGCAACCAAGATTTTCTTTTTTCCCACATAACGAAAAGTCTTCGATGCCCAACATATTGCCAATCATGCCATATCTTTCTCGTCTTTCACATCCCAAGACATTGACATTGACACAAGTTTTTTTTTCCTGCTCAAGGTAAACCCGACGTCCAACTTAATGTCATTATGTCGTCTATGTGGTTCAAGCATTGGAGATCTGGGGGGTAGTGGCAGACAAGCTGTGTGAAGGGGTCAGCGCGATGCCGATTCGGCCAAATGGTGTACTGATCATCAACATAAAAACGAAAATTGAGCTACCTCTCAAAGAGACGTAACCACGCGACAGCATATGGAGATGAGAACACCTTTTAATTGGGTGCATACCAAGGGGTCTAGTATGGGCATCGGGGAGGGGGCGGGGGGGACGGACAATGGGTAACATGGTTATGTTACTAGGGTGAGTGATATCCACGATTTTCGCGCTACTATCTCATCATGGGGTTGCGTCAAATTCGTATGGGCGATACGTACAGTCAGTCGCCCATCTCAGCGCAATCAATTACGTTTTTCCGTCCTCACCGCTGCTGCTGCTGTGATCCAGACAACCGCGGAAGGGATATTTGAACGGAATGGGGTAAAGAAGCAGTCTCGACGGGTGGCACGGGCAGAGCTTTCTTTAGTTCATAAGCGAATATACAGTTGATGTAACTGATTTCCTGTGATCGTAGATTGCTCAGGTCTCCATTCATTCAAATGGGAGCTATTGTCAACTTGTTCCAAAGATGATATTTTGGATTGCTAGGGGGTTACATCCCGTGAAACATGGGGGGGGGGGGGGATCAAGCGAATGTATGAGAACAATCAATCGTGTCCCATCTCTGCCGATCCTTATAATGGGGATCATGTTCCCAGCGTCAGGGCTATTAAGAATCGGCTCTAGTCCGATTTGAATTGGGCGAAAATCAGGGAAATGAGTTGCTCATGATCGGCACTCTAGAATAGCATAATCATTCCATGGTCGGTTGACAGAAACGGTATATTTTGGTACGTAACCCTGATACACGACGGATGAGCCTGGATCCACTCGCTTGCGACTTCTAAAAGGGTCACTTCACCGTCCGTTCATAAATTCTTATCAAAGGGCACCAAGAAAGTGATACGGCAGAAGTCCATACTGCCAGGGGAGCAGCTGTCCGATTCCATGCACCTTTACCTAAGGATGCATTGCAATCTCCCGGACCGCAAAATGTTATGCGCTTAAGAATGGGGTTCTCCAATCCGACCTACCGAGCCACAATCGCGCTCACTGCGGAAGATCTTTTTAGTGTAAGGATGTTCCAGCCCAATATCAGATCACATACACCCAATCACCCCTTGCCCACGGTTTCGCATCTTTGAGTTGAAACGAACAAATTGTTGCGTTTCAGGCGCTTATCCCTGGTTACACCAGTATATCAGACCACCGGTGTCGCCGAGAAGGCCAACATAGAGGACAATCCCCGTCTCCCTGAAAGGGGCTATGTGACAAGTGCCTAGTCTGTGGTAGCCCCTCTCAAGATTGAATACCACCACCCTAGATAGACGAGTGGCTCTCGTTTGGCCGACTGAGCCATTTTTGGCAACCCACGATCATCGCTGATCGATGTCATCAGGAATGGGGGCAGTCTTGGCAATTAAGCCGATCGGCGTCTTAAATTTGGGACTGGGAATGATTTGTAACCTGTCCTAGTCCGACCCCACTTGGGCTTCGTTTTATTGCCATGTTTACATTGTTAGCACTGGATCACACGATAGGTGCGGAATTTCGAAGGACGTGAAAGCTGTTGAAATCCCTCATGGCAGTGGTGTTGGGCAGACAGACAGACAGCGGCCACATTCGGTCTTTTCCCATAAACTGCCCTTCCTAAATTCGAACCCCCTAGGCATTTAGAACAGTCAGATGTTTGTCCAGTCAAGTCAAAACAGACAAAGAATCTCATTTGTGACGGAAATGGGGAGTGTGAGATCATGAGGTTGTGTCGAAGGTGATTCTTACTTCGACCGTGTCTTGTGACACTCGTTTGTCCAGGACTTGTTCCGGGAGTGCGACTTTTCAGGAAGTGGCTTGACGCAGGTGCAACGTTAGCCCTCGAATGGGATATAACATGCATCGGAGCACGGGATGCGATGGATATTCGGCCGTTTACGTCCACGGGTAGCAGTACTAGGGGAAAGGCTGGTAAAATAATGTCGCACTTCTTTAGTCCTTTTACATTTCCCAAAGGTGACTCAGCAACCGTTGGCTGTGAGAAAAACTTCTGATTGAAACAACGTAAGATCCTCCTTTGATAGAACTGTCAACGATGGGTTATATGTCTCCTCGTTGTCTAATGTATTCCCCAGTATTCACTAGGCAATAAACCCATAGTCATAGATAACACTCTTGTGGAAGCAACATGGGTGGGAATGCAACCGCTGGGGAGCTTGAGTCAAGTTAGACAAGCCAACAGAGAGACAAATGAGGTTGCTCGAAAGGAAAAGACGGAGAAACGTGTCGCCTTATGACGATCCTAACTGTGCTGGACGACACTCGAAACCAAGGTCAATGAAACGATGACAGTCCAATGGGCGAGTCTTTGTCGCTGACGGACTTTCGAGCCACATGTACTATCCATGATCTATAATCAAATCCGTGGGTAGAGGACTTAGAAGTTGGGAAGTACCATTAAATCTCAGTGTTAGAGGGACACGAGGATGAGATATTCATTAGTGCCGAACAGGTGACTTCAGTATCGTGTACACAAATTAACTACACCAGAAACTGCTACATAGTCCCAAGATTGGTGTAGAGCCGCAAGCACGTTCTTCAACGGCTCTACCAGTGAGGTCCTGATACCAGTTTGCATAGGTTACCAAGCGCCCGTACACCAACACATTTTTCCCGTTCCCAGAACAAACGTGAAGCGGCCGCCCCGAAGAGCCTCCCCGACCAAAATCCTTCACCTATCAGAACTTGAGCTCAAGGTGACCTGCCGGAACGCAAGCTCCCCAGAATAACAGAAGACCAGAACCATAGTGCTATACATCCAACTTGAATTTCTCACGGGAAACATTCATCGCGTCCGATCCAATAAGGATGGAACTCAACTGCTGGATTCGAGCGGGATTAAGGTCCAACAAAAACCAACAGAACAACAGGAGTCCGGAGTACATGGAATTTGCCCCTCCATGGGTATATCCCCGATTCCCGATTCCGCGGGATCCACTCCACCAACGCGAACCAAAAAAGGAAAACTCACCACCTCTGAAAGCAACAGGCAACTCGAATAAAGTAACACACAAGTAGCCGTAACAGAACCTTGAGAGCCGATAACGGCTCTCTACACAGCCTAACCCAACTTTCTCGAGACGTAATAACCGAACCGGATCTGGATTCGTCGGCATATACATACCGCATACCAATTCTATATATCAACAACAGGCGAGAACGGCCTTGGGTGTGCGTGTTTGATATGTCCGGGTTCCCGAGGGCAGTTTTGATCGGGTGATCGGCAAAAGTAAGGTCGCTTCGGGAAAGCTTAAATACGAACGGCAGTCGCGTGCAAAGTTCAACGTTACTTACTATATGCTGCGTAGATAGGGGGGAGACGGGAATAACGCGATTGGATATATTTGGATGGTCTAGTGCTGGAAGGGGGGGAAGGAGGGGCTTGGGTCTGGGTAATAATTACGTCGATGGGTACGCTACATGACGAAATAACACGCTGGGGGGCTTATTATGCCAAATGAGAAACAATGAAATGAGAAACAATGAAATGGGAAACAATGAAATGGGAAACAGTGAGGGTGACAAGCGCTCCGACAATGGACCACGGGATAAGAAAAAGGAAGTGATCGGATTCCGATTAATTTGAACCGCGGAGTCAAGTGCGATGACGAAGGATTTATAGGCACTTAGGATCCACCTGGTCTTTCCTCTTCATTTTTGCTATTCCCGGCTGCTTTGCCTTCGTCTGCCTCCATGACAACACGCGAAAACTTGCTTCTCCTACGGATTTGGGGACCCCATAAGAATAATACCTTTCAAAAGACAGTTAGCTCATTGGGGGGGGTCTAGAGGGGATACAACAGTTCAGTATAATGTAGCTCACAAAAGGAATGGGCATCAACAAGAGTGCAATAAATGCAAAGAGAGTATTTGCCCATGGGATACCGAGACGCCGATACATCTGTTGTGTAAAAAGAGGGAATGATAAGGCGGTGATGTTACCTCGGGGTTTGAAGCATGAGTATATTTTAGTTACCGGAGCGCCCGTGCATAGAGGACTTACGAGCTAAACTCTGGCCGGCGAGGGCAGAAGAAGCAAAGGGGCCATAGCTATGTATGAACGCCGTTTAGGCAAAAGGGTCCGGAAAGGTTTCATATTTAGGCTCACCAATCGGCCAAGTATGAGAAGACAGCAGTGTAGATCATGAAGATACCCCATATGAAAGTCTGAGAACCAGCATCAAGTAACGAGGCACCAGCGAGTAGAGCGGAGAATTGCTTACTGTAATACCGATGATAGGGGCAATCCAGTGGACATGAGGAAATGATGTCCATGCATAGATGAACATGGCGGCAGGGAGGATAACACCCGCAGCCATGGCGAGGAATAAGCGTGCCTCAGGACCCTTAGTCGGGAAGTATTTCCTGCGATAATTATAAGTCGGTAATGAATTAGTGATGGTTGGGAGAGAAACACACCTATAGAGATGCTCCTGGTAGAAATTGGAACAGAAGCCGAGGAGTGGCGCGACGCTGGACATGAATGAGATCAATCGTGAAGAGGTGTATTAGACACACATCATAGAGATAAAGACCAGTCCCACTTGGCCACTATTGAAGTTGTGAAGTGTGGTGAAGACCATAGAGATGGACTCGATCATGCAGTAGTTAACGCCCCAGGCAAACCCAAACCACAACTGAAATGAAGAGTCAACTTATGGGACGGATAGGAGTCGTTTGTGAACGTACACTAAAGCTTGCAACAATCGGCTCCGTCAGCATGAGGTCTGTTGCGGATCAGAGGATTACTCAACACCAGGGACTCCTAGGCTACTCACAGATAGGACGAGTACAAGAGACCCAGATTAACTGCTTGAAACTGGTACCCTCATCCTCTACACGAGCGCGGTAGCGTTTATCACCGGTTTTTTTCCTTAACCGACGAGCAATCCGTGTGATGATAATCGTGGAACGTGTTTCGTGAAGTACGAAGGGAATGAGTATGACATATGTTCCAGCATACCTGTTCCCGGATCAGTTCCTAATCCTCGGTTCACACAACAGTGAAGGGACCACACATCATTTGGATCCATTGAATCCACCGCCATTCTAGTCGAGGGTTCATTTCTATCCAACCCGCTATTACCGGGCCAACGCCGTTACCGGCCAACGCCACGATAGAGAACATGGACATAGGGAGGCCACGCCTGCTTCATGTATCAGCAACGGGCTCTACCGCGCGATTGGTGGAAATGAGTAGAACTTACTCCGCAGGAGCCCAGATATCGGCGATAGTACCGCCGACCATAGTTGCAGCTGTTGAGCCAAAAGCGCCTTGAAGGAATCGCGCGATAATCACGGTCTGGATATTATGAGCTCTAAGGCCGCGACTTAGTGAAGGGCATTGATGAGAGCGAATGCTAGTCCTCACAATGCAATCATGATATACATGGTCAGGAAACCGATCCCTGACCATAGATATAAGGGTTGTCGTCCGAACTCTTCGCTGAAGGACGCTGTGACCAGTGGGACGATACCAAAACCTAATGCATACATGCTCAGACCTTGCGTCGCTTGGAATTCGCTGGCGTTAAGATCGCGGGTCATAGACGGGAAGCCCATGTTATAACCGGATGCTGTTGAAGCTGTTCATATAACAACATCAGTGTATGTGAAACAGGGCACGAGAGTATGCGTGACTTGCAGGCTACTAGGGTCGAAAAACAGGCAAGTAGAGTGATAGCCCATTTTTTGCGGTTGGGGAAGGAGAGGGGGTTACGAGGATCATTTGGTTCGAAATCGACCTTGGATGTGTTTAGTTTAGTTGTTGTAGCCCCTGAGAGGTGTGGGTGAAACTCACATATATTTTTTGTGATACTTCATCTGTTGGGAACCCGCGTGTATCCTTAGCTTCTTTTTCGGTCTCTATGATAGTGTTTTGTCGGGTTGTCGAAGTCGCGGAGGATGGATCTGAGTGGACCACTGTCGTACTTCCACTGGAAGCCGCGTTCTTAGTGACTGACTCCTCATCGTTAGTCATAGTCGCTGGGAGGTTCAGCTGGACTTCTGCAGAAGGCAACGATGGAGTGCAAGAAAGAAGTGAAGACAGCCTCCGATTGCGTGCGGCTTCATTTTATGGCCATAGCTTCGCAGTGGGTGATTGTCTCGGTCGGTGTGGGTCGCCCTTGAAAGCCAATCAGACTTCGGGTGGTGAGGGGCGGGCACAGGCCGAGCCTATGACGAGCCTCTCACAGATCAGTTAGGATTACCACTGGGATCGTTGTGAATTGTCTCGTGAGTTATCATAGAACATAAGAGTCAGGGATTTGTACGAGACTAGGGAAATTCAAAGTGAGCGAGTAGCACATCGGCATGCGTCATTGGGGAAAGTCGCGGAGTGAGATGCCCGCATCCACCCTAGCTTATCCAAGTTGTCTGCTCAACGTGTTTGCCTTCCGTCGGACAAGTATACGGAGCCTAGGCAATTTCTCGACGTACTAGGACCATTTCAAGCTACCACTGTTAAATCTCAGACCTCTAATAGCACTGGAAATTGGGGAGGAATTCCCAGAGACACATTTCAACTTTTTCACTCCTGAGCAAGATGTCTGAACGTACGATTCCCACGTCCCAAAATGGTCCTGGCGAGTGTGGTAGTCCCAGACCATCGGTGCACTTGAGGCACTCCTTGGTCAAAGAATTCAGGGAGCGAAGCCAAACCTCACGGGCTTGAGTGGGTGCGGCTCTGAGATTTAACTCCCGACCCAGGTCCGACTGCTTCTTCACCTAATCGGCTTGACAAACCATCCTTACCTTGCCGCGAGGGATGACCCAAGGGTGAGTTCTAGATAGCTGCAGCTTTTCCGACAGATTCTGGTTTTAAGGTATGGCCTTTTCCCGAAAATGCGTTTGCAGAAAGCATTTATCTTTCTGGTCTGAAGGTTTTGTAGTCAGCAAGAATTGGCGATGAACAAAATCGCATGTAAACTCAGAATACATAGAAGTCTCGATTGCGTCAACCAACGGAGTGAAGAAACAGGGTCCCTCCGTGCTGGCAAGGGTAGGGGCGACGGCATCAGGTTAATGCGACCTGCCTAGTTCGAATAGGCGGCCTTGAGATTCCTCATATACGCGGGTCTAATCGAAGGACGAGCTGAAGATATTGAATCCGATTGCTCTTCCAACTGAGCTGAGGTCGACCGTGGAATAATCAAATGGGACACTTCGTGGTTCGGCAAGCATAGTAAAGAACAAGCTTCGTTTTTGGCGTTGGAGCTTCGCACCGATTCGTTGACGTCCTGCGCAGTCCTTCAAAGGGCAATCAGAGGGTCAAAGCAGGCAGGAGCAGGCAGGAGCACGCAAGCGATTTGCCAAGGGACGATACTAATAACGAATCGGACGTCAGAGATTGTGTTCATTTGGCTAGTTTCTCTGGAGTGCAGGACCGTGACCACGATATTGCCATTTCATGATTTTCGTGTAAGATAGTGCTCCAAGGCCTCATCGGCAAAAAAGGCGATACATAGGTAAATCGGTTTCATCTTACCTATTCCTTGACCATTGAGGCTACCTCAATCATCAGATGATACTACACTGTCTATGACCATCGTCGTTATTTATCCTAATCGGCACTAATCACCTCAACGTACGACAACTGTCTTATATGCTATTCCTATGTTCAATTTCCACAGGGGGTTCCTATCACCATCTTGCGCCGATGCCTCGTCTAGGGTCAACTTCTCTCGGAAGAGTCCGCCTCCGTCAGAGAGCTTTAAATTCTCCCCATCGCTGATATTACAACGAAGGGTAGCGGGGCACAAGTTACCAATCCAGTCTTCGTTCGCATCCAGTGCTTCAATGCCACCTTACAAGAACATCGTTTACTTCGATGAGTACCCTTCCCCCAGCGAAAGTACTCGAAGCGATCCTGGGATCCGATCACGCTGTATCATTCCACCCGTCGGATTTCAACCGCTTTGAAACGGGATGACTGCCCGCCACTGAACATATTCTCGGCATGACAGAAGATCATTAAACCTGGGGCACCCTTCCAATCCGTTCCCAACGAAAAAATTCCCGTGATTCATTATCTTCATGGCGGAAGGAAAGCTATCCAATACAAGATGTAACACCACTTTTCCGAGAGGATGGCGCTCCAAGTGCTGCGTAATTGCACTCGACTCCAGTTTCGACTGATCTCGGGCAAACCTCCAGGCTCCAGAAGCATGGTGCATCCAACCCGCTCTTTCTCAAGTACGTACATACTGATGGTCTTTATAGAACTTCCCATAAAAGTGCATGTGATCACCGTGAACCCATAGTTTTGACGAAGCCAATGCTCCGGAGCAATCAGGGAGTTTGGCTTCCTTACAGTAGGTTTTTGATTATTGGCACAAGTTGTATTTCTTCTGTCCAGTGCATGTGTATATCATTTCCTTCACAAGTTCATGCATCAAGAAATAAGTGAGGACTAAGTAATATTGTGTACGGAACAACCGAGGATTCTGGTAAAGGAACGTCTAGATGAGTAGGAACTTGGTATCCTTCAGTTCTAATGATGCAGTACCCATGCAGCCCACCTTCACTAACAAAGAGGTTGTGGGTAAGGCAATTGAGGGACTAGCATGCCTTTTACCTCAAGTATTGCGGTATCAAAAATGGAACTGTGGCTGGGGATCCTGACTTTCTTCTTATTGAGCATCATGCAGCATTGCTATGCATAAATGGTGTCAGATAGGTTAGTCATCAGTTCACCAGTTGCCTAATTGTGTCCTTTCAGTGGAGCAAGGCATGAGTGGTGTCATTGTCCAATGCATCTGAAAAGCTGCTTTTCCTGGAAAAGGTCATTGACTTTACTTTCATATTGACTGAAGTTGTTGTTTCTCAGTCTTCTTATAGTTATAGCATGAATGTAGTTAACCAACAGTTTGCACTCATACTCACTTTACTGCTAGGGCACCCAATTTCTATTCAAGATGACAATTTGGCTGTGACTGAGTTGTTCTGCAAAGCCTGCAGTATCCTTACTTTGGATATATCAGTTTCATTGTGCAAAAATGGTACCCTAGTTGCAAACCCTGAGCCTTAACTGGTTGTGCTGCCACTGGCAATGTTTCAAGTCCAATATCAATCTACATCATATATTCATTGATGTATTCTCTTTCATTCTTCATTTTTTGACAGAGATATAATATATGTGTTCAGAGGATATACTTTCTGGGGCTTGGCATAGTACTACTTTACTGGGCAGGGCACCTACTACAAGTGTTTGGCTAAAGTGAAGCAGCTAAGTAACAGGATATATTTCTGCCAACCAATTAACTCAAAATGCCCAAGTCAACAGAACACTGTGTTACAAGGTTGCTTCTTTGATCAAATAATGCCTAAGCTGAGACCTATCTTATAAGATAGGTAAGCAAAGGTCCTTGTCCCATACAGTGTCACGACCTTTGTTATGAACTCAGGTTGCAACTAAGGCAAAGGCTTGAGGATGAGCAAAGGGGAAAGAACTAGTTGGTAAAGCGTAAGGAATACA